>CAOKZL010001849.1:0-275710 GCA_948472985.1 Iguana delicatissima
GAGTTGCAAGGGGCATCATGGGCCATTGAGTCCAACTGTTTGCTCAATGCAGGATCTCCAGCTAAAGCATCACAAGCAGCTAGCTGCCCAGCGTCTTTCTGAAGACATCCAGAGACAGAGATCCCACCATGTCTCTAGGCAATTGGTTCTATTGCCAAACCTCTCTTATTGTCAAGGATTCCCTTCTAATCTTCAGTCAAAATCTACCCTCCTGTAACTTAAAAATTATTAGACCTGGTTGTACCCTCTGGGGCAGCAGAGAACAAGCTTCCCCTTCCTTTCTGTGACAGCCCTTCAGGTATTTAAAGAGTGCAATCATGTCACCCCTCAGTCTTCTCTTTACCAAGTTGAACAAGCCCAGCTCCTTCAACCTTTCCTCCTATGCTTTACTCTCTATACCTCTTATCATCCTTGTTGCCCATCTCTGAACCTGCTCCAACTATTCTATATCCTTCTTAAAATGAGGCACCCAGAACTGAATGCAGTACTTCAAATGGAGCCTAACCAGCACAGAACATAACTTGGTTGTTGCTTTCCTCAGCTTAGAAACTGTATTTCTACTCATGCTGGCTTTTTGCTGCAGGATCACACTTACTGGTTCATATTCCAGTCATGATCAACAATAATCCCAAGGTACTTTTTGCATGTAGTACTGTTGAACCATGCATCCCCCATCCTATACCCGTGCATGTGGTTTTGTGGCCTAAATTTAGAATTTTGCATTTTTCTCTATTGAATTTCATTTTACTAATTTCTGCCAATTTTCTAGTTTATCAAGGTCCTTTTGTATTCTGTTCCTGTCTTCCAATGTTAGATAACCTTCCCTGTTTGGTATGGTCTTGTAAAGTGTCTCCAGATTTTATCAGAGCTAGTCCAAGACATTTTTCTGACTGAGACAGAGCAGAGAATGATGCCTTCCACTTTCAAAGTCAAGTATGCTAGGTGAGACACTTACTGTGGCACCCAAGGCAGAAAATCTCACCAGACATCTCTTCATTCCTGACAGTAAAAACAGAATAATGATAATTTAAATAACTGATGACTAACAATTTGCTGCCTATTGTGACAGCCAAAATATGCTATATGAATTGGCTTCCTGACCCTGCCTAATGGCAGGGCCCTATGTGTTTCTTTTCAGGTGCGTCTGTATTGATATACTCGTCCTTTTATGGGTGTGGCACCTCTTCTCTGTCATCTTAAACAACAAAAATTCCCTCAAATTTGCACATCGTAAGATTTTTGACTATTTCAGGATAATGTGGCTGGTTTGAATTCAGTGCATATGAGTTGCTTGGAATCCTGAGGTTTTGCATTTAGGAAGATGGTTAGGTTTTGGATATTTTGTACAAATGTGCACTCAGTCCACTTCTTTCTTGTCTTATAATTTTTCTATCTTTTATATTCTCCATCTGCTTATCAGTGAGCATCAAATATACTGATGGAAATGGTTTTTAGTAATTCCTGAATTTTTGAGTTCAGCAGTAATTTTTGATGTTATAAAAGTTAGCTGTTTTGATTACTGAAATATTGAGCTTTTTTAAAGAAAACTTTAAAACACATTATATTTATTACTAACACAGGAAAACTTGGATTAGTGTGCCACTTAGTTTTAGGGGGAAAAAAACCCTGTTCAATTTATGCATTTTATCACTGAACTGTTGGGTTATAAATTTCTTCAAAGCCAATGGTTCCCGCTGTTGTCATATTAAATATTGCACTGAAATCTTATCTCTCCTATAGGGCTGGTGAACAGCAGTATCAGACAAGACAATGGAACATGTTTTAATCCTAACATAGAAAGATACTTCATTTGCAGTATTTTGAATAAATCCTTAAATAAGGAGCTTAATATCAGTAGGTATGCCAGACAGCTCAGCAAATATTTTCCTGTTAGGGGGGCCACCTACTGTTTTCATCAGAGTTGCTTCAGAAAGGGGCACAGTGCTGGAGCATATTTGAAAATAAATAAATACACCCCCTAAGAAGAGCACAAAATTGCAAATTGTCATCCTAGAAATAGTTGTGCTTTTTCACTCTGGTTGAATGTAGGAGACTGGCCTGTCTACAGCGAAGGGCAATTGATGTTTACCTAGGTTCTTGGTTAGAATGTGGACATGACTCAATGCTGTTCCCATTCTACTGTATATTTTCAAAGTCATCTGATTTTTTAGGGAAGTGGTGGGAGATTGTATCCATAATTTCTCACCATTGACCTGGAGATGGTAAAGTGACATTCCATCCTCACCTAATGGACAGCGGGTTTCTGGATTTAACCATATTTAGTTTTGCTTGGAAATTATGTTGCTGTTATGTGCCTTTGTGTAATTTCCAATTTATGGTGACCTTAAGGCAAATCTGTCCTGCGATTTTCTGGGGCTGAGAGTATGTAATGCACCCGAGATCACCCAGTGGGTTTTCATGACCGAGTAGGAAATCAAAGCACACCACACTGGCTCTTTTAAAATTGTTTCTGTTTTAATAGGTGATGATATGGGGAAATGAAATGAAAATGAAAGATAAATTCCATGTTGGACATAATAGGAGACCTGAAAATAACCTCATAGTACCCTTATACAAATCCATGGCGCAATCATATCTGGAATACAGTGCATAGTTCTGCAGGTTTGGTAGAGCTTAAAAGGTTATTTTAAAAAAGCAACCCAAATAAGAGATTGGAGTGAACTGCATGACAAGGAAAGATTCATGTGAGGTGAATTTGAGAATAATACTGGCAACTTTAGATCAAGGAGAAGAGAACAAAGACAGCAGTGATTTTTATTTTTATTATTTTTTATTGTTTTAGAATTCTGGTCACTTTTGTGTTACCTTTGAAATCTGTTAGACCGGGGAAGGTGGATGCTACACTTAGCAACTGGAAAAACTGAGTGAAAATATTTTTCCGCAGAGATTGTACAGCAATCTGCTATTAATGCTAAATTAGGATTACTGTCACAGTATTTATGGAGAACAGAGTTCAAATCCCCACATTGCAACCCACTAGATGATCTTGGGCAAGTCATTCACTCTCAGCCTCAGAGGAAGGCAATGACAAACCTCTTCTGAATAAATCTTTCCAAGAAAACCTCATGATAGATTCATTTTGGGGTTGCCAGAAGTCAAAAGGACTTGAAGGCACAGTAACAAGATAGTTACTCCTAAATCCTTTTGCTCCTTTTTATATCATTAGTATCACTCACTTAAAAAAAATGAAACAACACTCACGTGGCCTCTTTAAGCATTACAGATTTATTTTAGTGTGTGCTTTAATTAATTACAATCTACTTCCATAATTGCATGAAAGGTTATTCTCCATGCATCTGAGGAAAGTGGACTGTAATCCAGGAAAGCTGACGCTAAAACAAATCTGCTAAGTCTAAGATGCCACAAGACTCATTGGTGTTTTGCTGGTACAGATTATTATGACTACCCTTTTGAAGAAGAAAAAAAAATTATGGAGTGATGTTTTTGTTCCGTGTGAAAAAGCTTTAATTTAAAACTATAGCAAAGATGCCTGATAACCACTAGAGGGCAGCTTGGGTGCAGGAATAAGAATTGTATGAATGGGGGGAATTTATTCTAAGAGATTTTACTAAGCCTGATTGACGTTAAATGACCAGAATCTACCACTGTCAGCGCGTTCCCAAGCCACAGGCAACTTTGGCAGGACAAAAAAACTGCAAAGCCTTCGGGAAGATGAGGAGGCCTCCCGAGTCTGAGAAAAAGATGTTAACTGTTTATAGGGAAGTCTGTGGTGAGCAGAGCAAGAAATAATCTGTTCTGCTGAAGACTGACTGTAGTATATCTGCCTGGTTCTCAACCATGAAGGCTTGTCAGAATAGCCTGGAACTGGCCAGTGTGTGGATGAAGGGAATGGTTACTGGCTTAATTCATTTGGAGACCTGGATGTTTGTTGTTAATTTGATTTATATCCTGCCTTTCTTTCGAAGAATGACGCTCAAGGCAATATCAATCAAGAAACCAATTTAAAAAAATACAATCAAAATATACAGGAGAATAGAGATGCAGCCATATAGTTAAAAGTAAAAAGAGCACACACAGAAACAAAAACCTTTCCCACAGCAACCTGCATTTTTTTGTTTGCTTGTTTACTTTCAAAGTTATTCAGACACTTTTTGGTTAGTTATCCAAGCTGTTTGTAGGGCTGGGATTCATGCTGAAATCAGTTACAAGTCTACTGGAGACAGCCATCACAGAAACTAATTTTGGAACATGAAAAAAAATAAAGGAGAGAGTGTATCTGTACACATACAAAGTTCATTTCCTTCAGCTTTTACATAATTGCAGTTATAAAGTGGAGAGTATAAATCCTAGGCAGCTTAGATTCTAACTAACTCTTGTAGTTATTAAAGCATTCGTAGTGCTCAGATTCAGTCTACACACTGGAGTGGAGATTAAGCTGAATAAAATATTATTTTTGGTCTGAAGGTGATTGAACTGTTCAGAAAGTCTGTGAAAAATAATGGTGCTTGGTGGCTCTTATCACAAGAGACAAGTCAGAAGGGGGCTGGTGAATGGAAACAGCCCTTCAGATGTGAATGGCAAAGTTCTTGATCCATGGATATGTGCATCAGGAAGGTGTACTACACCTCTTGAGGTGTGGACTATGAAATATGTCTTGAAAGACAGCAGATAGAAGGGGTAAAGTGGCAGAGGCATCTCTAGGGAGGGGGCAAGCAGCATATGTGTCCTGGGCACTAGTACCAATGGGGTCCAAAAAAGCCATGCATATAGCGGTGGGGGGCGGGGATAGGGAGAGGAAGGAAGGAGTGTAACCTCCATACTTGCCCTAGGTTTACGCTAGATAAGTCAGTATAAAGAAGGGTACACTGCACTGATGGAGAGTCAAGGTGAAATTTCCACCTGGGACAATTCAAGCCAAGAAAACTGAGGTGACAGTCTAAGGAAAAGATCTGGAAAAAAATCTGACTTACATTCTAAAGTTCATGATGATGGTTTGCCAAAGCATCTAGTAAGGATGGGCTGGGACCAATATATACTTGAAGGGCATTCAAATGTCACTTTGTTCCCAAATGTTCAGTGGAAGATATGTTTTTTTGGAATCGTTGCTCTAAAAGATTGTGCTCCAGAAGACCAGTTGTAGACTTTCAGAGATTACCTTGCAGTGCCTTAGCCAACATGGCCGATGATACAAGACCATGGAAGATGTAGTGCAAAAACACCTGATGCACTACTGTTGCAAACTCCTGTTTTAGACAGAGGGTAATGCCATCTTCAGCAAAGCAGTGCCAGCCCTGGAAGCCAGTGCATAATGTGCCTGTACAATACAATCTTGGAGGGATTTTTCTCTCCTCCCATAGTCCTACCACTGGGGAGCAACTTGTTACCCTGATTTCTGGGGGTCCTGTGAGGGACACCTAAGTGCTCTCCAAATATTACAAAGTTGGGAATTAGCAGAGAGCACAAGCTAGTGCTACGAGAGGCAGGGCAACGTTGTGAGATCTTTTACCCAACGTCTACGGGGTCAGACCGAGTCAAGGAGGAAACAGATGTAAATAATAATAATTGTTTTATTGATATACGGTCAAACACATGTATGCAACACACTTACACAGAGAACTATTGAAATAAAGATAGGAGTTGGATAGAGGGATTTTAAGAGGAGGTTTTGTATGGGAAATACTACACTTGTCCTGAAGCCCGGGTACTGAAGAAGAAGTTCGTGGAAGTGAGGATTCTCAGCATGAGGAGCTGAGAGGAAGGCTCACCAGACGAAGTGACAGCAAGGCGGGATGGAAGCCAAGAGTGATCCGAGGAAGCGCTCAAAGTCAGGGGGTCTTATAGGGGAAAATGTGGCGCAGGCTAGTCTGTTCTCGAGGATAACAATGCGTTTCGGGCTGGAGACAAAGCCTCCGAAAGGTCAGTATTTACATGATTGGGTTATGACAGAGTTATCAATAGAGTAGCCAGTATGCAAACGCGGAGTGCTTGACAGTTGAGCATTCGGCTCATCAAGCTGCCTGCTTGGGGCAGGGAGTTCTTTGTAGGTAGCGTGCATACATAATGTGGTACTTGCCTTGAGGTCTCCTAAAGCGGCAGTCTGGCTGTTTCTGGCCAGCCTGGATTTGTTTGGAATGTTTTGGCTATTGTCGGCCATGCCTGTATGCGTGCTTGTCTGGGGGCCTTGCAAGCACATGGAGAGGAATAGGTAAAGAAGGCCAAATTATTGATATCAAATGATATCTCATATCCCACAAGCTTGGGCTAGAAAACTGCGGTAACAAAGTAAAGCGGGGAGAAACCTGCACACTTGTTACAGGGAAATAGTTCTTTGCCCAGAGGGCAAAATATTTGACCTTAGGATGGCTAGAGCCAAAGAATCACAGAGGTGAGTAGGTCAATCTGTCTTTTTGTTTTTTAAATTTATTTTTTTGACTTGGGTGTTTGTACCAGCGAGTTAGAGCATAAAACAACCTAAGGAAAGGAGACTGGCTGGTAAACTGGGAAGAAAGAAGAGGTAGAGGAAGGAGAGCACAGCACCAACAAGCTGTTTCCTGGTGATGTTTTGGCACTCATTTGCTTATGCCTATGTATTGCCACTTCCATCAACTCCCAGCTGATTGAGCAGTTACAGCTGCAAGGTTGGCTGTTGCTCTGGTTTGTATTGGCTGCAGCTCATGAGTCCCCAGACCAACCAATCACTATCACAATTACAAATGCGTAACCTAGAGTTATGCATCTATAACTGTATTCACAATCCCTTGTATTCATGATCATGGTACTATTGCCAAGATTATAAAAGTCCCCCAATCCAGCCTTACCAGGCATCAGCTGCTGCAAGTGATGGAGGTCTGTTCTCCTGTTGAGAGAACAGCAGACTGACTTTGCCAGTACTCTCCTGACAGCGATCGCTGGTGCAATGAGGAAAAGTGACAGGGTTCCTGCTTCTGTCACATTGGAGATTGCTGGTGGGAGTGCGTATGTGGAAATGTCAGCCTGCTGGCTCAACAGAACAGCCCTCTATCTCTCACAGCAGCTGATGCCCAGTAAGGCAGGAATGGAGAGCTCAGGCCAGGAGACACTGTTTAGTTAAGTAAAGGAAGTAAACTTAAAGAAAAGTAAGTAGCTCATCTACAGTTTTGGCCATTATGCTTTTCCACTGGCCAGGCTGGCTGAGGATTGTAGTCCAACAAAGTAACCATTCCGTGGCTCAAAGTTCAGCCGCAACAATGCCACTGAAAGTTCAACAGGCAGTGGAATGAGATAACATAATTTGGTGTTGGTTCAATGCTTCCTCTCAGATGTTTTTTGTTTCATAAACCATCACATTTTTTTTAAAACAGAAGTTATGCCTAATGGAGCAAATGATATGCTGATTATTTGTTAAAGTAAACATCTGATAGGTACTCCTCTGCAAACAGATGTTTTTAATAATAATAAAAGAGAATGTTTAAATTTCCAACTCATTTTGCAATTTGCCATTCTTCTTACGTTGTGAGTTGCCACAGTGGGCCCAGCTGTACCATGTTAGCCCCAGATCCCAGCCTAGAAATCAGAACAAATTTAGCCCCTGGACTTCATTTATGAGGTTCCTCTCACTGTGAAAGTGTGGTGATGGTGGAGTCTTCCTGGGCTAATTTTCTGCCTGTTGCCTAACTGTTGGGGCCACTGTTAGAAATAAAAGTGTTACCACGGCATTCTGGTCTGGTCTTTGGTGAGCTAAGATATCATTTTGATATCGTAAGTCGGCCCTTTTCCCGCCATCAGCTGAGTGTTTGTTGGGCGCTGCCGGACAAGCGGACGCTAGGCATGGGCGATAGTTGTAAAGGACCAGATATAGCCAGTTCCGCTTCAGGGGGTAGCCACCCGAAATAAACACCTTGATTGGTAGACAAAGAGGGCTCTTTGCCTGTGAAAGGACCCTGGCAAGCCAGGCACTTAACGGCCGAGCTAGCCACATCTGCATCTCAGCCATACCATTGTCAATTCGGTTCATAACTCAATCATGCAAATTCCGACCTTTCGGAGCCTTTGTCCTTAGACCAAAACTCATTGTTCTCTTGCAAGAATCAGACTAGCCTGCGGTTGTTCTGTCCCTATAAAAGATGTCCCACTTTGAGAGCTCTTCGGAACTCTCACTGGACTGAGCTGAAATCACTTAAACTCTTGCTGAAATCACTTGAAGCTCCTCTTGGATCTTTGCCCTTGCCTCGCTGCCGCTCAGCTCCACAGATTCCCCTTGGTCTCCACACCGGGTTTCCTTCCTTCTCCCCAATTGGTGTCTTCAGGACTTCGGACAAGTGGCGTATTGTTTATTTTCTCTAAACTCTCTTTCCTTCCTCTCTAGTTAGGTGTGCTTGGATTTTATTATTTTTCTTGCTTAATAAAAACTGTTAGTATTTTAAACTGCTTGACTGCTCACTGACCTGAACTGGTATTCATAGGACAAAAGGTCTCGCTGCGTTGCCCTGCCTCTCGTTAGCCAAGAGAGTGCTCCAGCTAATTTCCCCCATTTTTGCTTGTTTGGTTTGGTTATTTGGGCGCCCCTCCCGGGACCCCCAGTTTACAGGGTAACAAAAGCAAATCTCACCTTCATAGTGCAAATGGCTGAGTGTTAAGCAAGCCTGTGAAGATCTGTAAAAGGAACTCCAGGTCTTTTTAACATTTAGGTCTTTTGGAAGTGTGGGTGGGAGGGAAAGTTCTTAATATTGTGAGGCTTTAGCTTTGATGTAGCTATAGCGAGTTGGTTTCCTCTCTTTCTTTTTGCCCTCACAGCATCTGAGCAGAGGTGCCATAGTCCACATGGGATGGCAACAGTGTGCCCAGAAGGAAGAATCTGCGGAGAGTCCATCTCTCCCAGTAATGCTAAATGCTACATGTGGTGTTTTGCTAAAGAGCTCTGGAGCTTAATCTTGGATCAAGAGATCGGGCAATCTGACCAAACACGGTGAGAGCTGTGTGGAAGAGCCCTTGTGATTCAGCCTGGAAGCGTCCAGTGCTCAGAAGGGTTAACGCCCCTCAGACCTCTCACATTCTCGCTGGCTTTCTCTGGCATGCCTTGGGAAGCTTTGTTCATTGGAGTATTAAATTCCACAGCTGTAAATAATCTGGAGCAGGAGAATTATCAAGGCCTTGGGAAGAAGCAGCTTTTATTAATAAGATTGGGTCTCCCTGAGAAAGCTCACGTAGCTCCTTTTCACCCTTTCCCTGCTGCTTCTATTTGCTCAGTTGTGGGTTTTTGTTTTGTGATTCTTGGGAGGGGGGTTGTTCCTCCTTGGTGTCCAGGCCCTTGCCTGGAGCTTTCCTGTGCAGACAGGTGTGCTCAGAGCAGACTTTGCAAGAAGAACAGTTCCTTGCTTCCAGCCCAGCAGCTGGCAAACTCTGAGGCCCAGGAACCACACCTCAGTTTTGCTTGGCTTGCTAGAAATGGAACCTGACTGGTTTCTTTGCTAGGCCAAGCAACAAATCAATGTCGTGGAACCAGACTTCCACCTTACTGATATTTATGCCCCTTTTCAGCTTTTGAGTAAGGTTGACAACTTAGGCTGAGATTGGAAAAGTTATTTTTGGACCACAGCTCCCAGAATCACTCAGCCAGCGTGGTTGGAGGATTCTGGGAGCTATAGTCCAAAGAGTAACTTTTAGCATGATCAACTTCTGGAATACATTTAATGGTGGCTTGAGACAGAAGCCTTAGCAGACCATGTCCTCCTCCTTTTCCTCCTTATTTTCTACACACTGAAAAATTTTGCCTATCATTTGCCAATTTTAAGCTTTATTAATGGTCCAGAGCAGGCCAGGGTCCTCTCACTCCCGGTTATTTGGGAATTCAACCTTTAATTTTAATAAAATTGGAGTATGCTTAAGTATAACCAAAACTATAGTATAAGGTGCCTTTTTGAGGATGTTTGAACTGCATAATTTCTCTCACATGTGAGACAATTTTCTTTTCCTGCCAAGTTGAATATTTTCTTTCTAATCATTCTGAGAACATAAGAATGGAAAAGATCCCCTATTAAATTAGTTTGCCCAAGCCAAAATAGCTTCACAAATGAACAAATCCTTTCAACATTATGAAAGATCAACATTTCAATACCCTAGTTTTAGCATGACTAGCTTGGGTTTCTTCTTATACCATTGCAAAGAGAAAAGCTACAGTAACCTCATCTTCCTTAACTAAAGGGAAGAAATCATCCTTAACAGTGTAATCTTTGGCATGGTTACTCAGAAGTAAGCCTCATTCAATTCAGTAAGGCATACTCCTAGGAAAGTAAGTAAGCTTTGCAAACTGTTGTGTGGAACTGAGCTGTGTACTTAACAGACATTGTTCAAGTTGTTGCACAAAACTGAGTGTGCAGTTTGAAGGCACTTTTGTGATCCTGAGTTGTGCACTTGTGTCTGCTTGGTGGGAATCCATATATAAATCTTGGCTTTTGAATGGTACCGCAAGGCTTTTTCCCAAATTGGAATTCAGTTCTCTCCAGGAAAAAAATGTTTTTCTGCACCTGGTGTATAGGATTACCCACAAATAAACCTCATGGAATGCAGACTCAATTACACTTGTTAATTTCTTTTCAACAAATTTAGCACAGGAAGAAGAGAACCGAGTACAGGCCCTCCATTCAAAATATCACTGATTAATGTATCAGTGAAACAAAGGGAAAATAGTAGCTCTGGTAACTGATACATGTACACTACAGATGGAAATCCTTGGTAATTTCATTCTCAAAGGAAGCAATGAGTAACTTTTTCCTGCATGAAAGATCTTGAAACTGAAATGTTCAGGACTTTTCTGTGCAAAAAACCCTCAGGTTGTTCTTTACATAGAAATCTTGTTTTCTGTGCAGAAAACAACTTTTTTTGCACAGAAAACTGCAAAAATATAGTTTTATGCATTTAAAAAACATTTGGGGGTCCTTACACAGAAAAATCCTGAACTGTGAAGCTTCTCAGTGTGTGTTGAATCCTTGGGAGACCCCTTTTTCCACCATTAATTGAATATTTTCAAATATTCTATCTATCACTAATTTGCACAATGTCTGTCATGCTTGCTTCCCTTAGCTGGATTTCTTTGTACTTTCTTTAAAGTTTCAAAACATTTGTACCAGCATGAAAGATTTTGAAATCTTCTGAGTTCTCATCAAACTTATCCATCAGAGCTATTCCATATATTCATAGGAAGAGATCAGCTATTTCTCAATTAGTGACCTCCAGAAGTATTGGATTACATTACAACACTGCCCATGCTACCTGAGGATGATGGGAGCTATAGGCCAATGTGGAAAGGTCAGGAAGGCTTGGCTAAATGATATCTTGTTGGAGCTACCTGGACTAGATGCAGCAGACTTTCAGTTTCACAGACAATTCTGTGAGATGGAGGCTCCAGTAGTCATGTTGGCTGAACCAAGATAAATTGATCTGCTTAAAGATGATCTTTGCTTCTGTCCCATGGGATCTATGTGGCAACCTGTGATCTGGTTGAGACATAATGATGTTGGTCAAATAAAGCCATGCATTCTCCTGGTTCTTCTCTTGTATGCTATAAAAAAAACCCCTCCCTGCCTCATTAACATCCAACCGATTTCCAGAGTCATCTGGGCTCGTAGTCTGAGATGAAATTATCTTTTCCCTTGGGATGTAACTGAAGTTTTCAGTTTCGGTGAGACAAGGAAAGGCTGCAATGAGTTTGTCCTCAGTCTAATAAATAATTATTTAGCCTTCAAAAAAACAAATAAGAGGAGATGTCATCCAATGAAATTATATTGCATGGTGGGTGATTCAGGAGAGATGATTGTCCTGTGTCAAGAAGGACACATACTTAAACTATGGGATTAATTACCACAAGATGTACTGATGATCACCAGTTTAGATGACTTTGAAAGGGGATTGGTAACATTCCTGGTTCCAACAGGAGTGTCAGTACCAATTACTGGGGAACATGAGTGGGTGGGTGAAGTTGCACTCATCTGCTGCATGTGCGTTGGGCATCTGGTTGGGCACTGTGTGAGCTGAGGTGAAACCACCTGACTTTGATTATGGCAAAGGTTCTATGCCCCTGACAGCTGTGAGGCTCAACTTGGAAATGCAAAATAAATAAAGAAAAACCCAGGCCAAGGCATGTTAAGAAAGTAAGAGGAAAACCAGATGGAAATTAAGTTTGGGGCTTTGGTTGGGATTCAAATCTTAGGCCCTTTTCACACGCCAGTCCTGTTGTGCAGTGGCTTCAGGAGCATTGCGCGATTGTGAGGACCATTCCACCTGATGTCCTCGCAATTGCGTGACGTTCCCGAAGCCATTAGGGGGCGATTGCGTGTTATGATGCGTGATTGTGTGTCGCTGCCATGCCCCCCACACACTTAGCTTGTGTGCAGAGGTTCCGGACATGCGGCCATCACGCTTCCTCCCCCAGCGCAGCCTGGGAAAGTACCCAGCTGCACTGTGGAAGGAAGGAGTGGAGCCCTCACGCTTCCTTCTGCCCAGCATGGAGCTGGTGCAGAGGGGAAGCGGAGAGGACGTGAGTGCCTCCCAGACAAGGCTTTTCATGCAATCCCCGCACGATGCCAGCGGCACCAGGTAAGGTGTGAAAAGGGTCTTATTTATTGGCTTACTTAACAGATATGTATTCAACTTTTCCTCTCACTAGCTCAAAATGGCTCTCCTGCTCCTCCTCCAATTTCTTCTTACAACAATCTGGTAGAGCAGGTCAGGCAGAGGGAGTGAGAGTGAGATTGGCCCAAGAGGGTTTCGTAAGCTTTGGCAAACCCAAATGGAGAAATGAAAGTCAATTGGCTTCATTCTGGTGCCAAGTAAAAACATTGCTTTTCATTAAAGCCTTTTGGCCAGAATGGATTTATTCCAAAACGCACATGGCTTTAAACTCTTTTAACTTCTTAAACATGATTTAATCTGTACCTTGCTCTGAGATCCTAGGAAATAGATCAGGATATAAATGACTTAATAAAAGAAATTAATAAAGAAGATCAGGCAGTGAGTTTCATGACAGCACAGACTAGAACTTTGATTGCCGAAGCTTCAGACCCATACTCTAACAGCTGTACCACACTGGCTGAAATATATGACTCTGCTTCTTATGATCACCTGAAGAAGCAGCATGCTTCCAATCCCTTTCCTGCCCTTTACAGTGTCCTAGAAGCCAGGACACTCTTCTGGTTCTTACAAGGCAGATTCCACCTTCCTTTAGCTTCTTGGCAGAGAATGCTTTTTCCGTTACAATGACTGGCTCCGCATCTCAGTAATCACTGGTTGCCAACATTCCACAGGCAGCTTGATAGAAGGCTCCTTGCACTGCCTGAGAAATAAATAACAATTAATTCAACATAGTCAGAGACTCTCATTAATAGGGACTGGTTGGATAAGAGAGGCTTTCTCTCTGGGAGTGGAATGCAAAGCATAGACCATTCACCTCCTTGACACCTGTTTGATTCATGTCCAGCTGACCCCGGCACTGCATATAGTTTGGGTAAGAAGGAAGATGGATATGGTAGCAAATGGAGAACAAAGCATAACCTTTGCTTCTGCTTCAGAGAGAGCCTGATCTTGAGCTTTTCTCTTGATCCAGTTGCATCTCAGCGCAAATCTGAGAAAATCACTATTTTCCATATACTTTGAAAGTACACAGTATTGTTTTAGAAAACTAAATTGTGATTGCTACGTCCATCCTCATCTGTACAATGGCTTTCTAAAAAAAATTGAACACACTAGAACTGTGCTTTTTAAGCTGTCTGATGTAAGGGACTGGAAGGTCCCCCCCCCCAGTTTGCCAGAGACCCATATCATTTTTACTTCCATTGGCTCCAACTGTTTCTTTCTTTCCTGGAAACTCAGCATAAAACTCAGCCAATAGCTCACAGACCAAGACTGGTTCATGGACCATCACGTTGAATAGCACTGTACTAAACCATAGCACTCAAAGCAATCACTCCAGTGAGGGGAACATCTGGAGAAGACCTCAGAGATTCCAAACTTGAGATTTCTTTTTTTAAATATAATTGTTGGGTGTCTTGAACATATTTGTGAAGGCACTTCAAGGAAAGAGTTCCACAGGTAAGATACCACAACAGAAAATGACATCTCACAGTAGCTTTCTCCTTCACTTCAGCGGCAGCTTCTTGGACTAGCTTAAGTTTCTAACACTTTTCAGAGGCAGTCCTATGTGGAGCATGTCAGAATCATGCTGAATTCTGTGGTCCCATGGTGTTGGGCTGGACCACTGCCTCACTGGAAAATACACCAAGGCCATTTCTGCACTAGTCTTTTATAGTGGTATGATTCCACTTCCAGCATCCTATGGAATTCTGGGGTTTGCAGTTTCGGGAGGGGCCCACCAGCCCCTCCTGAAACTGCAAACTCCAGGATTCCATAGGATGTTGAAAGTGAAATCATACTGCTATAACAGGCTAGTGCGGAAATGGCCCAAGTGTAGTGCTGCTTGTGCCCCATGTTTATAGAGAAGGGAGGAGAAGTTGAAATAGGCTGGCTGCTTTGAGGAACAGCTCACTTCCCAAGTTTTTTCTTCTCTGCCAAACTGTTATGGCTTCACCACTTACTTTGAATACTATCCACTTGAAAGATTTGGACACGTCTTTATAAAATCCCTGCGGCTGATTTCTAAATAGTTTTATAACTGTATGATGGGTTGGTTTTACACGTGTGCGTTTTTATTTGTTTTACTGTACTAATTTTCATAGATTCCATTTTATGCTTAAGCCAGTAGGAAGTATATATGCACATGTAACTTTTATATTTATATAGTATATGTCTTGCTTAAAATTAGTACCATATGAGTATAGTTTCTTTTCTTTTGAACAATCCCTGAAGAAGGCCATATAGAGATTTCTTGACTGAGACACATTGGGCTAATTCCTGGAATAAAGCTTTCTTTTATATACATCCTGAGACTTAGTTTCTCCTTCACATCACAAAACATTTTGCTGCCTGAGGGAAAGGACAAGATGTGGCCCATTTCACTCCTTCCATCTACAGAAGTGGTAACTGAATGTGTGCGTGTGTGACATGGACTGTTTGGTACACACAACTTTTTCCTCTGATGGAGAAAAATCACCAAAGAGGAGCTGCTGCCAGGTCACCCTCTCTAGCATCTGCCACCTGAAACCATTGCTTCATTTGGATCAGTGGTAGGACTAGCCCTTCTCACCCAGCAAACTCTTTAAACCAGTGTCCTCCTCTTGGCTTGTCCTGGTTTGTCTTCTTGCGTGACCTGTATGCAGGTCCTTCTTGCTGCATCCTGCAATGGCCTCCCACATTCCTTCTTTAGTCATGGTGGTCCTTGTGCACCTGTGTGCAGTGCACCTGCTTGGCTGAGCATAATCAAATGTAGCCTCAGTTAACATGAAAGTGAAATTCCATGCTTTCCAGACTTGCCAAGCTACACCCCAAGGGCCCTTTTAGTAATGGCCAGGACACAAGCGTAATGCTTTATTAAAACTTTTATTTTTTCCTTTTGGCTGATGAACAGCAAGGCAGTTAGCCTGCCACCATATGTGCTCAGAGTCCTGTTTGCAGTGCCTTTTCCCTCTCTGTAGCAGAGTTCAAAATGTTTGCAGAGAGTCTCATAGGTTTATACTATTTCTGAGTTTCTTTCTAACGAAGAGGCTTGCAATGGAAGGGTTAGTCTGAAAGCAGGACACTGCATGATGGAGTACTGGGCAGAATCTGCTCCTTCCACCCACTTACTGGGACTTCCCCCCAGCTCCTATAATTCCCCAGCTGCCTCAGCCAATGGTGATGCTGGTTGAGAGTCTTGAAGATGATTGGAGTCATGCTGGGTCAGGAATTATGGCAGTTATGGTCCAGAAAAGGAACTTCTGCAGACTACTGTATTGGGTACACATGATAAAGCTGGAAGGGTGCTAAATAGTAGGAACACAGAGGGCAGGCTCTGCATTTTTTTTTAAAATGATACTTGTGGATCTTATTATTGCTTTTGATTTGCTTGTTTATTTCATTGATAGCCTGCCTTTCCTCCATGGACCTGAAGGCAGCACAGACACTTCTCTTTCTCTGCACTTGATCCCTACAAAAAACCTATCAGGTCATTGCAGGGATGTGGTGATGGTGTGTGTGTGTGGGAGCACATTGCTTCCTCAAGAATTCTCTCCCTTCGAATGAAATTTTCCTTCACCCTTCTCCCCCAAATTTCTAGAATTGCAGTTGAACATTTAGAAATACAGTTTAGGCATCAAAAGGAAACGAAATGGTAGATTCTTTCACAATGAACTTAATAAAACATTGTACATGTACACCAAGAGTTTCCCTGCCTGTATATGTATTCTACACAACTCACCTTTGTTGTATCTATAGTTGTCTGTGAAAATTTGTTCTCAGTGTTGACACATGCAATGACACCACACAGACTTTCAGTGTTTCATTAGAAGAAAAAAGCACATTTAAGTAACCTTGGCTTTTGAAAGTAACAGATTTGAAAGAATTTCAAGCAAACATTTTCCTCAGAAATGTGAAGAGAAATTATGGTTCCTTAGAGTCTGTTAACAGTTAAAAGCATTATAGTAAGATGACTTGTTCAATATGCATTTTCTTTCCAATTGCTGTTCTTTCTTTTGCACAACTGTTTTGGATATGAAAAACACTGATTTCCCTTTTGGAAGTATATCTTCTAATTCAAATGTAACATGCATTCTAATTCAAATGCAGTAATTGGAAGTTGTTTTTGTCATTACCTATGAAAACCTTGCATATCAGGTAACATGCAATGCCTGCTGAAATTCACTCTTTTACACAATCATTCAAGGTACTGGAGCCCTCTCCAGTTATCACTCTGGCAACCCTATACCAGATGACTCAGTGAGGCTGGTGGGACAAAAAAATCCTTCCCTGGAGAGTAGACTTGGGCAGACTCATATGGGGAGATAATGGGCTTTCAGATAGTCTGAACCTAACCCATTAGGGCTCAAAAAGACATAACTAGCATCCCCAGTACTCGCCAAAGTAACTTACCTATAGTGACTGCATTGATTGAAACTACTTCTGAGCTCTTCCTCATTTTAACCTCTACCTATAGTTTAACACAGTGGTTCACAAATGTTGACCTGTAGGTTTTTGGACTTCAACTCCCAGAAGTCCCATACTGCTTGGCTAATGATCAGGAATTTTGGACAACAAAGTATAAATACTTAGAGCCTCAAAGATTTAGAACCCCTGCTTTAACATATGTTCAGTGTTGAAGTAGTTGACTGATTAGTAGACAGTGAAGAAACAGGCAGTCCAGGTATAAACAGTGATGGCTTTGAAGCTAAGGACTTGCAAATCTGAGTTGCCACTTGTGTTTTCATAATACTGACCTATCTTTGTCCTTGTCAGGTGAAGCTATGCATGACATGAGGGGTGCCTGACATGAAGGGTGAGTTGGATGAAGGTCAATAAACTAAACCTGAATCCTGATGAGATGGTGGAATTATGGGTATGGCCATACTCCTGTTCAAGAATTGGGTGTACAGCAATTTTAGATGGGTTGCACATCCCTGTAAAAAGCAGGTATGTAAATCTTCAACTATGTTGCCCTTACAGGTAAATAATTTCCACATTTTTCTCATTGCCATGCAAGTTTTGACTGGTATTTGCACATCTTGAAGTATTTTGTGAAATTATTTTTCACAGAAATACCCAAGGGCTCTTTCCATGGAAATCATGAAGGTTTAGTGCAAAGACCACATTGTCTGTACAAACCCCACACATTTTGCGCAAAAACCAGAAACACAAACTCATTTTTTTTGTCAAAAGGCTTGATTTTTGCATACAAAAACCCACATGTGTTTCTGATAACAATGTTTTTGCCTCCAAAGGCATAACTTGCATGAGAAAACCAACCCTGCTTCTTGAAATGGTGGTTTTTCCACACAATTTTTTTTAAAAAAACGCTAAGCCCACATTTTTAATACAAAACACCATTTCTAGAAATGTGGATTTTTGTTCAAAAACACTGATTTGTCAGAAAAAGTGAAGGTGCATTGTTGGGAAATGTGTTTTTTCCACAAAACAATTATTTTTGCCTGCAAAATGTAGGGTGTTTTTTTTCCAGAAGAAATACTGTGTTCACACCAAACATCTGTATGTGTTTCTGTGCAGAATAATTTGGAAAAGACTTCAGGATATATATACATGCAGGGTGAAGACTGCGTAAAATTTTCTACTCTGTGTTACTCCTCCATGTTTTGGTTGGGAGGCAAATAACAGTGAATATTGTTTTCATCTTTACATGGGCAGAAGAATCTGGTGGCTCTGGTGTTTTCAGGAGTGGTGACTCCACTCTGGATGTTAGTCCAAACTTTAAAAGACTGGTCCAAGGGGTTGAAGTTAAAAGCTTCTGTTTGGGAGACAGAATTTAAGACTTTAGACAGTTATTTAAAGTTCACTCTGAAATTAGGACTCTGCTGCCCTACTGACGTGGAAGCCCCTAACTGCCACTGGTCACTACAAGCAAAATTTGCCTTTGTGGGTAGGAATTCACTAGTTCACCAGCTAAGATTATTTCTGGACTGGGATGGTCAGGCTATAGTGTTTCATCTTCCAGTAATCTCCTGATTACATTATTACAATGTGTTGTGGCATACTGGTTTGAGCACTGAACTACAACCCTGAAGACCAGGATTCAGTTCCCTGCCTGGCCATGGAAACTTCCTGGATGTCCTTGGGTGCATCACACATTCTTAGCCCCCAGAAAACCCCATGATAGATTCATCTTAGGGTTTCCATTAGTCGGAAATGACAGCACAGAGCAACAACGACAACAATGCATTTTATGTGGAGCTTCCCTTGACATCAGTTTGGAAACTTCAGGTAGTACAGAATGTATAGAAGGAGTTGCACAGGTTGCCTTTTTGCAGTAGGGTCCAATTGAAAGTTCTGGCACTTAATTCAAAGCTTTTAATGGCTTGGGATCTGAAAGAATGTCCCTTGCTTTATCAGCTTACCCATGACTTAAGATCACCTGCACCACATCCGCAAGTATTTTGGATGCCTTATGTGTCAACAGTATTCCCCAGTTATAGAACACTGATCCCATGGGGGTGTGTCTGGTAGGGTTTCCCAGAGGAAAGACTGGAAAGTGCTCCAGTACTTTGTATACTTGTGTACAAAATGGAATTTCAGCAAACATTGCTTGTGTCTTGCTGCATGACAATGAACATCTGCTGAAATTCCCTCTTCTTACAATCATTAAAGCTACAGGAGACTTCTTCAGCTTTCACTCTGGAAACTGCAGTAGGTGGTACCCACGTGGCTATTATTTTGATGCCAACTCAAAACCTTTCAGTTTACCTTTTTTATCCTAAAGGAAAGATAAGCTTCAAAAAGAAGGGGAGGGGAAGGGAGTTATCTGGCATCTTTAAGACTAACCAATTTCTTTTAGCATGGGCTTTTGTGGATTTACAACCCACTTCCTCAGGTGCTTTGACAGAACACAATATTCAATCATTGGGCATATGTAACATATTCAAGTTACACAGTGCTCGGAGTGGAATCGGGGTGAAATGGGATACACAAAATGACAATGTTAATACTGGTCATAAACCTTCAAAGGACTGGTTTTAACCATGAAATCTTTGTTTATTCAGGCATTGTAAATGGTTCATTTTGTTATATCCTGCCGTATTTTCTGCCTTCTTTGTTCTTCTTAGGATGAAGAGTTTTTTGCTTTTTTACTTTTTAATATTTTATTTTAATGAGATTTTCACAATGGATTGATGTTCGCAAAGACAAAAAGTATGTTTTAAAATGTTTTAAGACATATATGTATATACATAGATATACAAATCTGGAGTGAGAAGAAAACTGGAATGGGAGTGGGGTTAGGGAGGTGTTGTTGTTGTTGTTATTTTAAGTCCCAGTGAGAATTTGTCCCTTCCCAATGATATTTTCCTTCATTCTCCAAATTTCTAATATCTCAGTAGCTTAAAACTTCAGCTAAGCATTTAGAAATACAGTTTAGGTATCCAAAGAAAAGAAGTAAGCAAAGTTACTAAAGACAACAAATATAAGAGATTTAGATGTGAATAATTTTCATTGTGTCACTTTCTGCAATGCCAGAAATTTGCAGACTGAAGGAAAATTTCATAGAGGGCAGAATTCTTATTTGAGGCATGAGGCACTGCCTTCATTTTGCCCTTGCTTCTAGTGGCACCCCTGTTTAACAACAGTCAGTCCATGTTGGGATAGACAACTGCAGAACACAAAAGAGCCACTGGGTGACACTGCAGTGCTGAGTTTCTGTCAGGGGTTCACTCAGTCTTTGGATGAAAGGAGAAGCTATATGGAGGGTGAAAGATGCAAGGGAGATGAAAGGTAATACAACTGAACAGAAGGAGAAAATGTGAGAGAAGCATGAGACAGGCATGAGCAGAGGGTCAGGGGATTACAGGGTCATTTCTTGTGTTGCGGTATCAGCTTTGGGAAGTCTTTCTTCTATTGGCAGCCAAGTTTCAGAACCTTTCCAGGAGGGACCCTTTTTCTGCCTGTTGCCTTTAATATATTGCCACTAGCAAGTTGTTGGAACCACAACTATAATACATCCCACACCTGCAGAACAGCTGCCTAACACAGTAGTGTCTCTGATACAGGGTGTGGCAGCTGTGGTGCTCCCCCCACCTTCCTTTCTCTTTTTCTTTTTACCATGGCAATTGGTATTGGGCTGGAGTAGTTTTAACAGATTCTTTGTCTTAAGATGTTTTAGCTAAGCATTTAGCTAAAGTAGTTTTTGGATAATATACTTTGCTGTATTTCCAGCATGCGTATATCGCTTAGCACCTGATCTTTTTGGACTATGTCAGAGCCTAAAACAGAGAGTGGAGGTGTTGGAAAACCACAATCTAATTTATCCTCAAGGTTGAGGGGATATGAAACATAAAAGGGCTATTTTTTTTTGTTCCTGCAATAAGGGAAGCATGGAGCTCTATGCAGTCCTTTCCTGAACTAACATCTGCAGGCAAAGAACAAAATGAGCCTCATATTACCGGAAAAGCAACAAATCATAGCCAGCTCACTCACTGGGTAGAGCTAACCTTTGTCCATCCTGCTGCAATTGGAATATAACATGCAGCCAGAGTTAGGAAGTGTCATGCTTTAGCAGCTAAAATTTAGCCCCAGCCTCTTTTTGCTGGTTATAGGAGAGGAGGAGATAGATTCACAGGGGCCTGAACATGACCAAGTGTGCCCTCTCCCATCTCTTTTACATCTAGGAAAAGTGCCATGGATACAAAAGAGATTAAATTCTGCACAGAAATATATGTGAAATCCTAGATGACTTTTATGGGATGTGAGGCAGGTACAAGGTGTAGTGTCTGGAAAGTAAAAAGTAAATACCTACATTACCTGTGGGGCCACCTGTCATTTTTCCATTATTTTTCATAACTAGAAGAGATTATACCTAGAATTCATAAGAGAATTATAAAATTATAAAGGTCCCTATCAAAATATCACTAAAAACATATTATGAAGTAACTTTCAGAAATAACAAAAAATAGCCATTGTTCCGCCTATGACTTGGTCCCAATTTGTTATATTCCTTTTGAGATGCAACTTTGTCATGCCCTTGGTACCCAAAAAGTCATTAGCCATTTCAGCAGGAGTGTGAATTGCATGGCCCTCCAGATGTTGTTGAACTTCTATTCCCAGCATTTCTCACCATTGATTATGTTGGCTAAGTCTGCTGGGAGTTGCAGTCCAACAACAACTGGAGTGCTGAACAATTCCATCTTCTGTGTTATAGACTGCAACATTACTTGTAATGTGTTTCTTCCAAGATCTGATGTTGCCTGCCTTCAACTATTGAACATAAGCTGGACTCTGAAATGAATACTACCACCATTGATTTGCAGCCCTTGGTATCTACTTGGGACTCCATTTTAGCCCTGCCATTGCTCCTGTGCTGGTAGACAGGCAGGCAGGCAGCCTAAGGCAGATGGATAAGCCCATGATGGCACTTCCTCCTGCGATGCTGAAGGGAGCTGCCCAGATCAGGTGCAGCCCTGCGTGCTCTGCCTCACGTACAGAGATGCCGTCTCTATCCTCCAGCTATTCTGTTTCCTGCCAACTCATTCACAGAGGAGTTTGTTCCTTTTCTTTCTTCCCTCGGCGGAGATGCGAAGACAGACAGTGAGTTCCATTCAGATTAGCAAACTGGCAGAGCCTGCACCTGCGTTGGAGGCCATGCTCGTATGCCTTTTGTACGAGTGCCAACCACTTCTGTGCAGGCGTGATTTTGCTATCAGTTATGCAGATGCCTTGTTTGAAAGAGAGAAAAAAGTTACCTTTTTGCATTAAAATTCCCAGTCCCCACAACTAACATGGACAGAGGCCATACTGGTTGGGAGGTTCTGGGAGTTGTAGGCCAGAAAGTAATTTTTCCAAGCTTGAGGTGGGAGGACTGAGGCACTAAGAAGACCATTGGATGGTCCAAGAGGTGTATTGAGAACCAGGACACAAATCTGTGTTCAGAGTGGACACACTTGAGTCTCCTGCCAATAATACAAGCCTTTTTCATTACTGTTACTCTCTCTCTCTCTCTCCCCCTCTCTCTTTTGTGACAGAGAGAAAGAAAGAAAGAATTTGGGGGGGGGGGCAAGGTAAACAATATCAGGAAATCTGAAGAAAGAGGAAGAAAATGGGAGTGTTCTCCAGGAGAGGACTGGAGAGGATTACATTGATGACACCCTCAGGCTTTGTGGATTATTCATCTGTCAGAAGAAAAAGATAGCACTTGGATTTATAGCTCCCTTTCTTTTCACAGGAACTGTTTTATCTCCTGCAAAGAAGAAATCTGGAGCGTGAGACAAACTCCTACTTGGTGTATGTTGCCCTGAAGGAAAAAGAGTGGGTAGAAAAAAAGGAAGCTGGCTTTAACTCAGCCAGAACCCACTTAAACCAACAGTGGCCACACTGACTGGCAGCAACTCTCTGAAGTTTCAGAGAGAAGTCTTTCCTACATTTCATTGGAGGGGCCAGAGACTGAATTTGAGATCTTTAGCATGCAAAGCTGGTGCTCTACCATTCACCTACGGCCCTTCGCTGACAATTTATTTATTTGTGTATCAATAAGACCATCTTAGGACATATAACCCCCCCACCTTGCTGTTGCCTTCCATTACCTGTCATCTGTGACAATGGTCTCACTTTCCCTAATGGCAGGAGCTGGCCTTGACAGCAATGTCCACAGATCCACAGGGATTTCCACATGATCTTACAGGGATTTTCACATGGTCTTCATCCACATGTTGGCTGAGTTAAATCTGCTTTGCTTCAGTAACAGCTCTTTGTTTAGGTCACAGGGCATCCTTGGAGCAGCCTTTATCCCTCAAGGTTGTTCCTGCATGGGCAGCATGGAAATAACTGTGACCTAGGGTGTGGAGACAGAGGAGATAAAGGCATTGTATTGGTCACCTTGACCTTCAGTGACAGAATAGATAACAGAAATCAAGGAACAAGTGTGCACCATAAAAAGAATAGATTCTCTTTTGGGACTGCCTTGGGTCCCACTCTGGGAGAAAGGTAGCACATAAATGAAACAAATATCTGCCCAAAGTATGGTCTCATTCCCAATGAGACAACAAGCCTAGCTAGTCATGAAACTTTGGATAGACACCAATATCCTGTTTGGGGAGGGAGAGGAAAATGCCACTGTTAGAAGTCAATCTAGAATTGGGAGAACTCCTTGAGGGCTGCTATTAAGGCCAGCCCTATCATTAGGTAGAATGAGACTGATGCCACAGGTGACAGATATGGGGAAATAACAGCAAGATGGAAATTCAACAATCAGTCCACTTGTCTGTTGTACATGACATGGAACTTATCTTTCACGTCAAGCAGCAGACTGTCCTTGGTCAAAATATCTTTGGCCTAATAGCCTAGTTTGGTTTTAATATGATAGTTTATTCAATTGTTGTTCATTGTTCTCCAACTTTATTTATTTCAGCAAAATTTTCTGTAACTTGTGTTGTAGACTGCTTTAGATTCTGTAATC
This sequence comes from Iguana delicatissima, assembly GCA_948472985.1. Classification (NCBI taxonomy): domain Eukaryota; kingdom Metazoa; phylum Chordata; class Lepidosauria; order Squamata; family Iguanidae; genus Iguana; species Iguana delicatissima. The sequence continues at coordinate 23,990 of CAOKZL010001849.1, forward strand.
ATTATTGTGAAACAGGAGAAAGGGAGGATATTGAATAGACAGACAGATAGATTAATAAATAAATAAATGAGATCATGGTGGTGAGGGCATTCTGATAGTTGCGGTATAAAGCGGTAATGTTTCCAAGCTGTGTCTAACACAGGGGCAAACCTGTAGGCAAATTGTGTGACTGGGACAAACCCATGGGCCATCTGTAGGCAATTTTATAGACTACAATTCCCATAAGTCCTAAGCAAGATAGCTAAAATGATGTAAAATGATGGACACTGCAGTCCAACACTTGTTCAGCCACCCACGGCCCACCCCTGACCTAACAGCTTGAGCCTTTTCTACATTGAGACACACCTCAGTGTTATAGGTTTCCCTCAGTGAAGATGACTGAATAGGCCAGCTCTGTTAGCATTTTGAGCACAGATCTAGAAAGCAAAGGTTGCCTATCTGTCATGGAATCACTGTCGAAAATGAAAGCTGGGAGGGAAGGGGGATCATTTGAAAAGTCAGGATTAGGAAAATTAAAGAAAAAGAGAATGAGAAAACTTTTTTTAAAAAGAAGTTTTGGAAGTGTGCCAGAAAGGGGCACATTTCAAGGGAAAAGATGTAAAGAGAGAAGAGAGGCTGTATGGGGAAAGTTGGTCTGGGGAGAAGGAAATGGGGAGGGGGAAGCAGGGAGAGTAACGTTTTCCTTTGGCACCTGGGCTATTATCAGATGCAGCCGGACTTGCCAGATGTTGCATGTTTTGAAGTGTAGTAAGTAATTGCTTCGTGTGTGCTCCTATGTGTACCAGTGGCAAATTCAAGTACAAATGTACCTAGCCATTGTCCACAAAGTTTTCAGTCACTGAGAGATTTCCCTGTGTAGTGCCATAAAAGGGTTTGGTCTCTTCTTCTTCTTCAAATGGGACAGTGTGTGACAAAACAGGGGCAGGAACGTTTCAAAGGATTTTGATATTTCCTTTGACAGCCACATCCTTTGATCTGTAAGCCTGAGCTTCCAAGGGCTGCTTCACACATTGTATCTTAAAGGCACGCACACGCGCACACACACACACACACACACACACACACACACACGCGCATATGATACCTAGCTATTTATATCACCCTTCCCCAAGCTAAGGTCTTTGAAATGTAATGGATTGCAATTTCCTTAAGTCTCTGGCCAGAGGATTATGCGAATTATTGGCCAGCACATCTGGAGAGGGCCCCAGTTTGTAGGAAAGTGGTCTCTATCATAGATTAAAAGCAATTCCAGGGTAATAAGATTGATCTTATCAGGACAACCAAGATCGTGAAGGGTCTGGAAACCATGTCCTATGAGGAGTGACTTAGGTAGCTAGGTATGTTTAGTCTGACGAAAAGAAGGTGAAGAGGTGGCATGAAAACCATGTTTAAATATTTGAAGGGATGTCATGTTGAAGATGGATCTAGCTCGTTTTCTGCTGCTCCAGAGACTAGGACATGGAGCAATGGATTCAAACTATGGGAAAAGAGATTTCACCTAAACAGCAGTAAGAACTTCCTGATGGTAAGAGCTGTTCAACTGTGGAGTATGCTGCCTCAGAGTGTGGTGGAGTCACCTGCTTTGGAGGTTGTTAGACAGAGGTTGGATGGCAATTTGCTGGGGCTGCTTTGAGTGTGTGTTTCTGTACCTGATGGACATCCAACTGTATGACTCTATGACCTGTGTCTCTCATGCTATGTACGCCTTGTGGCAAACTCATATTTACCACTGTACGCATGTGAAGCAGCCTTAGTTTGGACCAAAGGTTTTTATCTTAGCTTTCTGTGGAGTCAGCTGAAGCTCCAGAGGTGAGCAAGATATGGTTTAGTGGAATTGTTGCTGCTATGCACCTTTTAGTTGATTCCTTATCACAGAGGCTGGGACTTCTTGGCAAGAATTATTCAGAGTTTTGCCATTGCCTTCTTAGGCTGGGAAGGTGCAACTTGCCAAATGTCATCCAATGAGTTTCCTTGGCTGAAGTGGATCCAGACCCTCATCTCCCACAATCCTAGTCCAACACTCAAGCCAATTTACACCATGGTGGCTCAGTTGGAGCAGAGCATCCCACACGTCCCAGAATCCTAGAGGAGAAGCAAAGCTCTCCAACCACAGGAGATTCTAGGGACCCTCTGAGGACATGTTGGAGAATTCCCCCCCCCCAAAAAAAGGAAGAAAAAAAGAATTTATTTTTCTGATGGGACCCTGGGGACCACGACTGGTTTGCCCCCACCGAGGTGCTATAATAAACGTATTGCTCCTCGAGGTGCTACAGTGTTCTTTGGCCATTTCCTCATTAGACTGTTATGGTGCTATGATTCCACTTTCAACATCCTATGGAATTCAAAGGCCCCTCCCTAACTGCAAATCCCAGGATGCCATAGGATGTTGAAGGCGGAATCAGCGCTAACAGTCCAGTGCGGAAATAGCCTTTAATTCTCTTCCAAGAGGAACGAGTGGCGCGCCACGCACTGAACTTCTGCCGCCGCCGCCTGAAGCTGCGTCCGCGTCCGCGTCCGCTCCGCAGAGAAGGCATCGCGAGGCAGCTTCGCCGTCCTTAAACTAGGTGGCAGTGGCTACCTAATTTTTAGGAACAAGCCGCGGCGTCTGCAGCCCGCCTTCTCCTCGCGCTCCCCCCGCCAGCCCGGTCGCGGAGCTTATTGCGGGGAGAGGAGGGGAGGGGGGCGAGGCGAGGCGAGGCGGCCCCACCCCCTGGTATTAGCATAAGGGCGGAGGAGGTTTACATGTCATTCTGCACGTTGCCTCGCAGTGATCCAGGCAGCTAACCGGCCTTGGCGGCCGCCCAGCGAGTCAGCTGCTTCCGAATAGCCGAGGAGGCCGGGCCGGGCCGAGCCGAGCCGAGCCGGAGCCGGAGCCGGAGCCGCCGCCGCGCCGCCGCCGGTTTTAAGGTGTCCCCGCGGGGCCGCCTTCGCCGAAGGAAGGCGCTTAAGCGGCGCGCGGGGGCTGCGGGGGCAAACGAGGCAGTGGGGGATAGTGGTTAGGGAGCCAGAATGCTGATGTTTGCAAAGGCGTTCAAGGTTGTCAAATTATAATTTATCTATGTATCCTTCCTCGCATCGCCCCCCGCCCCCGCGCCGGCTACTCTTTCCTCTCCTTTCACTCCTCTCGCTGTAGCGACAGCCTGTTTCCTAGCAAAATCTTTTAAAAAGTGTACAGTCATCCCTCCACAATCACTAGGGTTAGGGGCACAGGATCCCCGTAAAAGTGGGGGGAAAAAACCTGAATAACTCTAGGTTCTCCCAAACCATATTTAACACACAAAAAAAGTGTGATCACCATATTCAACCCATAATTCTTTTGGAGCATCAGGGTTCCTTCACAAGGCAGAAGTGGCTGGCTGGTGGGGCTTACTGCCACCTCCTCTGCTGCACCACATCATTTTTAAGAGGGACTTTCAGGCCTCCTTCGCAGTTTCTCAGACTCAAGAGGCTTGCAATCCCTACTAAAAATGGCCTAGGGAGGCAGCAGAGGTGACAGCAAATAATCGGTGAATAATCAAATCCACAAAAGTGAAGCCTGCAAATGTGGAGGGCTGGCTGTATTCCAAAACCGACACTTACATGTATATATACATGCATATACATATCTATCACTGTCATTGTGACTAAAAATCCCACTTAAGTGTAGGAGATCTGGCCTGGTTGATCAGGAATTCACACGTCTTCTGCATCTTTGTGCAGTGCTGACAATGTAAAAATTCAACAGGTGAAGCTTTTCTTGAGATGTTCTTGCATATCTGCCAGTGCCAAAGGGACGGTGGGGGAAGGGAGAGACAAACACTGGCCTCCATTCCCTGCACAGCAGCTGTGAAGAATGCACAGCTTGTGAAAGTGTGTATAATGACCAGAGTCGTGGAAGGAGGTCTCACCAAGATCAGTTCCTGCCTTTTATCTGTATTGGATCTGATCTTTCCCCTTTGAGCAGTCTTTGCATTTGTGGACACTTCACCATAATTTAACATGGCCCAGGTCAGCTTGTTTGAAGCACCCTCTTTTCCCTTACAAAGGGAAGGGTTTTGAGGCTTTCTGGTGAGGCTCTGCTCTCTGTCCTGCTGGTACATCTGGCAGGAACATGTAGGAAGGCCTCCTCCGTGGCTTCTCACAGACTCTGGAACTCCATTTCCAGAGAGGTTGCACTGGCAGCCTACTTGTTACCCTTCTGCAGGGTAGAGAAGACTTCTTATTCCAGGAGGCCTTTGAGAACTGACTTTTTAAGTCCTTTATAATGTGCTGGACTTATTTATGTTTTTAGTCAGTTTTAAATTATTTTTCAACTTCTGTATCCTGTATTTTTTTAACTAATAGGGCATAAATACCCTAAAGGCAACAGATTCTGTTGGACCTTGGAAGCCAAGAAACCTGGTTAGTACTGGGATTGGAGACTGCCAATGACTCCTAGATGCTGTAGGCCAGGGGTGTCAAATTCAATTTCATCTTGGGTCACATCAGCATTATGGTTGCCCTCAAGGGGCCAGCTGTATCTTTAGGACTATAGAAATGCATCTACTCTTTCATCACATTAAATAATTGCCTCTGCATTTGATTATTAGTGGTTTTTAAACTGCCTTCCCTCTGCATTGACTTTTCTTTCCTTGGACGTTTTGGGGCTATTTGATCGTAGTTTATGGTCCCTATACCTCTATAAAGTGACGTAGAATTGGTCAGTATATCCAAAGTGTATCACTTTCTGCTCCCCAGTCTCTCTCTGTGCTTCTTTCTGCCCGTGGGCTCAGCAGGCAAGAGGAGTGCTGCAGCTGCAGGAGAGGTGTGAGGGTCACATGAAATGGTCGGGGCAGGCCAGATTCAGCCCACGGGCCTTGTGTTTGACACATGTGCTTTAGGGTATTATTTGAGAAGAAGGAAGTGGCAAAACCATGACAGAGGATTCCTTGCCTCAGAAAACCCTATGAAATTCATGTGGGTGACTGTAAGTTTCAGCAGTTTCAACTGCTTTGGCTCCAGCCGATGGAATTCTGAGATTTGTAATTTTGTGAAGAACTTAGACTTTTCTGATAGAGGAAGGAGACTAAAGAATTCCAATTCCTCTCAAACTACAAATCCCAGGGTTCCGTGGATGGGAGCCATGGTAGTTAAACAGGGATTAAACAGCTATAGTTATGCAGTGGAGGTTCACTTAGGAGCAGGCAAGAGTTCAAGCTTCCAAGGTCTACTTTTTTTTTTATTATTAGAAACTCAAAATTCATCACCATGAGCCTGGTGCAAAAGACAGGCACTGATGATCAAAGAATTCTGAGCCCTGAAGTTTGTTTGATCTGAACTCTCAGCCCTGCCGTGCAAAATAGTGAAACCCCCCATGCCTCAGCTGTCTTCATTCCACCACTGTAATTTGAGGTTGGGAGAGCGCCGTAATCTTGTTGCCACTATGTAATAGTTGCAACTCAGAAATACTAGCTGATCTACTTTAAAATACCCAGAGATCATCCAGCAGATGCAGCTGTACCTTTTCCTCACCCCTGAGTTAGTCTGTTAAATAATGGGAGCCCTCCCAACTTTGCTGCTAACCAGATGGGTTGGATTATAGTGCCCAGTTAATCCCTAGGAGAGATGGAGAAGGAAAAGAGTTCTTTCTCTTATAACAGAATTTGGCGAAGGAGTTGGTTTATTGCTGCCTTTAATTTAACCTAGCACAAGGGGAAAATGCCCTTTCCAGTCTTTACTATGTTGATGCGTATTCTTACTATTTTTTTCCCCAAAGCATTGAAAAGTTACTTTTCTTGAACCACAAATTGCAGAAACCTCAATCAACAAGGACAGTGGCCAGGCTGGCTGAGGGATTCTCGGAGTTATAGACATAACAGTGACATTCTCAACTTATTTTATAGGCAGAGAACTAAAGCTGAGAGTTTTTTCCACTACTATGCAATGGGTTCAGGGCATAGATGGGGTGGTATGATCAAAGTTTTCCTAGGTCTGCTCTATTTCCTCCATCACATTGGCACTAGAAAAGTTATTCTGAAGACCACCTCCACTTGAGTTGGCTGGGCCCTTCAGGCTTATATGGTTAGTTATCACCTTTCCCCACAAGCTGCCAAGCTCCAGTTGCTGGGCTTCCACCAATTCAATTCACCAGCAAGCCAGGCAGGGGTAATAAAAGTCACACAGAAGACATCTGGCTCACTTGGCAATCTTGAGTTGGATGTTTGCTTTTCCTTGTCTAGTGGGTGGTCCATGGGACAGAAGATTCTGCTGAGAACAGAGCTTTTGAAGGAACAGCACAAGCATGTTCTTCCTTTGTGGAACAGTTTTTAGTTAACAGGCAGAAGCCAGACAGTCCAACCTGTGCTGTGATTATGACAAAAGGAAGCTCTGATTAAATATGACATCTCTGGGTTCAGTGACATACATGTTATTTTATTAATTAATTAATTAAAATATTTATATCTTATTTTGTATCATGCTTATATCACGTGAGGGTGGCATATAAGTAAAATAAATATTAGCAATTTAAATTTAAAACAAAAAATAAAATTACTGTAGAATATACTAAAACCATATTAGAAAAGTTGACAAGTTAAAAACAGGTTAAGAAGGTTAAAACATTTTAAAACTATGTGCACAAATATTTAGGAGTGGATCTGTTTGGCCCCAAAAGCTTAATGAATAGTCAAGTTTTTACTTGGCGTCTGAATAAATCCAGCACTGACTGGACTTCCAAAGGGAAGACATTCCACAGTTGGGGTGCCACAACTGAGAAGGCCATTTCCCACATCCATGTACAGCATATTGGCCTTCAGACCTCAGCCAGGCTTATATTTAGAGACATGCTCCTTCAAATGCCAAGGTCTCAAGCCATTTAGATAAGAGTATTCCAGATTGAAAGAGAAGCAAAACACAGGTGTGTAAGAAATGGTGTGAATATACGTTTGCTGCCTTTAGGTCATTTGCTTTCAGGACAGGTGATCTAACCTGTTCTCAAACCAAGTACACCATGCTTAGAGTATCTGTCTGTCTTCACCTCTGAGCAGGGGCAGCATTAGACAGAATGAGATGAAGAGATGAATGTGAAGAGGCAGGTGGTGATAGATGGTGGTTGTTAAATAGTGGTGTGTGTGTCTGTGCATGCATGTGTCCTGTGATCTCAAGGGTAATGGAGGATGTAGTCCCACCATCATGTCTACATAAGATTTAACTGGTCAGATCTTCCATATGGAAAAGAATTTTTTTTTTTAACCTCAGGAAGCAAAATATCTTGAGCCTAGGAAGAAATAATGTTGCCCATGAGAGATCTTTCCTCGCTTGAGCCTCCTTTAGAGGCCAGTATCTCCTACCCTAGCCCTACCTTTATTGACCTTGGATAATAGATACCTTTATACATCTGCACAGTGCTCTTGGAAGGACACTGAAAGCTCTAAGAAGGCAAGTCCACCTCTCTGTGGATGACTTAACAAATATTGTTTCATGGTATAAAAATAATAGTTCCAGGGAACAAAGCATTCCATTCCCACCTTCATGCATGTCAGTGTTCAAAATGAATTATTTCAAGCTATGGTAAACATTGGCAGCAGAATACAGGAAAACAGTTGTGGAAGGTGTAATTAGAGTTTGAGTATAATATAACAGGAGTCCTGAAGTGTCCCCTTTCATCCTCTTGTTCTTGGGTCAACGGAGAATATAAAATCTTTCCCTTTTGGAAGATCCACTGCTTTCTTTTTACAGTACCTACTTTTTTCTTTGGTTCATTGGCTCTGGATGACTCCCTGTATGAATTCATGGAGAGAAAGGCATGTGGTACCTGGCCAGCCACCCGTCAGTTGTGTCCCAAACTGTTTGCTGAAAGGCATCATGGTATAAGTGGATACAGTTCTGAGCCTGAAAAGGGGAGGCCAGATTTAAAATTCCATCTTAGCCATGGAGCTTCTTAGGACCTTTGAGGCAATACCCCTCCCCACTCCATCTCTGCCTGACTCTTATTTCCCTTTTTGTCTCTGACTAATCAATTTCCAGGGATTGTGATATGTGTGATACATGTAAACTGGATAAACCCCATGGACACTGCCTTGCATGCATTGGGAAAGCAGGATTAAAATGCAGAAATAAAAACCAGTTTACAATTGGTAATCTCGCAGTAGCAGGAAAGATGACTTTACTAGCAGTACCTGGCATTCTTATAGCATTTTTGAATGTTTAAAGTGCTTTGCAAATATTATCTTATTAATAACATCTCTGTACAGTGTGTATTATGATTATCACTATACTGCAGATGGGAAGAGTAATGCTGCAGAGAGAGGCATCAAGGATCAGTCCCTTAGGGCTCATCCAGACTGGTCAAAGCCTCAGGTTTTTGTGAATCTACCTACTTAGATTTTTTAAAAATATCCAGATGGCATACCTCCTGTCATGGTCTATTTTCGATGAATTTCCAGGACTGGCTGCAATTTTTAACCCCCACCCCCAATCCTGGGAAATTCCAATACAGGCAAGGATAAATTCTCATGTCCATATCCATTCTCACAGTTCCTTCTGTACTTCTGGGAGTGCCACTGATGATGTCTTGAATGAGGGTGTGGCATTTACCAAGAGACTTTCTTTTGAACCTCCTTCCTTCATTATACTTTCACTTCCAGATTGAATGTTTCTTTCCCTCTCTTTTGCAGTTATAGCAGCGAAGTAGTATAGCACTTTGACGCTAGGGTCATAACATTAAAAAAATAAATAAATAAATTTGCAAGACGAAGTGTCTGCATATTGGTAGAGGAGCATGGGGGGAGGTCTTGAATTTATGGAGCGGATGATAGCAGGATTAAGGTTTCCAGAGTGAAAACTGCAATGGGCTCCTGTCCCTTTAACGGTTGTGTGGAAGAGGGAGTTTCAACAAGTGTTACACCACCAGATAGTAAGCAACATCTGCCTTTAAAGAAACAGGATTCCTCCCCAGTTTTCACCCTGGCAGCCCTAAGGAAAATGGAGGGAAACTGTACCCATCCCCCAGTGAACCACAACTCATGCAGAAAAAAAGAGTGAGACCCACCTTTTTGTCATAGTTGTGTATGCTGAAGTTATTTCTCACTTATGGCAACCGTAAGGTTTTCTTGGCAAGATTTGTTCAGTGGGGGATTGCCTTTGTCTTTCTCTGAAGCTGAGAGAATATGACTTGCCCAAGGTCGCCACCTTTATGAGGCATGAAATCCAGAATAGCCCAATCCTTGCTGGAACTATTGGTCCGTGTGCCAGAGCCCTTAGTCACTGTGCTGCACCAGCTGTCTTATTTTTGTTCTCATTGCAATGTATCTCCTCTCTCCCTGTGCAGTGCTGTTTATCTTATGAAGGAATGCCAGACATTGACATCTATAGGGAAATAAATCAATAGTCTTTCATGGGATGGGATTGGACACCAACATTTTGGTGGGAACAGGTTTCCCCTGTTCTCCAAGAATGTCTTCTCTTATGTTACCCCACAGCACATAATGGAATCTACTGAGAATAGAGCTGGCCCTGATCTATCTGGATAGCCCCATCCCTTAATCCAGTGGTTCTCAACCTGTGGGTCCCCAGATGTTTTTGGACTTCAGCTCCCAGAAGCCCTGAGCATTGACCATAGTGGCTGGGGCTTCTGGGAGCTGAAGTCCACAAACATCTGGGGAACCACAGGTTGAGAACCACTGCCTTAATCACTGTGTAGTAACAAGCAGAAATTCACTCCTTGAATGCCCTTATGAGTGGACCAGCTCAGTGACAAAACACTTAAGACCGAAAAGACTAGGAAAGAATCCTACCTGGAACCCTGGCAAATGCTGCCAGTCATTGCTGACAATACTGGGCTGGAAGGACCAGTGGTTTGACTCACTGTAAAGCCATCTCTTCCCCTCCCAACTTCACAAGGAATTGGAAAGGATAAACTTGTGGCTTATTAGAAAATAACTTGGAATGCTGATTCATGAAACCAGATTTCTAAATAGGCAGAAACTCCTGTCTGATTGCCTCAAAGGCCTCAAAGGCCTCTCCCTAAACTGCAAACCCCAGGATTCTATAGGATGTTGAAAGTGGAATAATAGTGCTATAACAGTCTAATGCGGACATGGTGTACAGCCAAAATCCCAGTATCTGTCTTGTGCACATGTTGTCTGTTGCAAGGCTTTGCCACCACAAGTGTAATACAAGCTATGATGCATTGGGGTATATGAATGACTCTCTCCATACCTAATATATGTTTTGTTCCATAAATGGGAATCATAACTTTCTGTGTGAAATGTACTAAGTAGATTGTTGGAGGCAGGAAGAAGAAGGTGGCCCTGTGAAAACAGTATCTTCAGTGTTCAAAGCTGGTTGGGTGCAGTATGCTGAATTTAAAATCTCTGTTACTTCAGAAGTGAAGACTGGCTATCACTCTGCCAAAAATCTGACACCACTCATGTGCTCAGTCAGAGCACATGAGCATGGAGTAATCAGGGATTAGCAAAGGGTGAGAGGGCAGGGAGAGAGAAGGTCCCAACAGGTGGAAATGTTGCTCAGTCAAAGAGTATAGTGAATACAGAGATGAGAGCCACCTTAAAAAGAGTTTCCAGCCATCTATCCATATGACCAAATGAGATTGCACTCCAAGCAAAATGTTTCGCCCTGCATATTCTATAGCCAAGGCAACCTTAACAAAGAACCACAGGCTCTCAGATTTCCCTTCAGACTTTTTCTCTGCTGCAGCTGGGTCTGAAGGTTCTCTCCCTCTCTTTCTCTTTTAATAATTATGTCATTATTGCATTCCCCCTTCCCCTTTTCATTCAGAGAAAAGAGAGACGAATGGATGCCAATGGGAAAGAATGGGCATTTAAGCAGAATGAGATGGAACAAGCAATGTGTGCCTGAAACAAGGAGTCTTTTTTTTTTAATTGCATATGAACTTATACATGGCTTCCATTTAGCAAATCCCCCCTCCCCTTCAGTTGGAGTTGCATGCAGAGAATCAGTCATTCAGAGTCCTGGAACTGACATCACTGGCATTTCCATGGAAAGCCTTCTCTGACTTTTCATGACAAGAATCTATTAACATAACAGGGACAGCACAGTCCGGATCTGTTGCAGGCAAATCCAGATTCATTTGGGGGGCCTGTCTTAAAACTGGGTTCTTATTGAAAATGGCCATCAGTAGGAATATTACTCCCCATGTACTGCTCAGAACAGTTTAACTGTTAAAAGGCTCCTTTCTGTATTGTTACACAAAAGGGGTTACAGAGAGCATATAACTAACTCCCCTGTTGAAACAGTTTCACTGGCTGCCAGTCTGTTTTCAGACGTGGTTCAAAGTCCTGGTTATGACCCATAAAAAACTATACAGCTTAGGTCCAGACTATCAGAAAGTCTGTGTTTGCTCATAAAATCTGCCAGTGTCTTACCCTCTTCAGGGCAGGGCTTTTTCTCACTTCTATCACCTTCACAGGCTTGAGTGGTGAGGACACAAGACAGAATATTTTGGATGGTGGCTCCCATGCCATGAAACTCCACCTGAAAAGATACTCAGTTTGCCCCCTCCCTGGCTCTTCTTACCAGCAAAAAAAAAAAAAAAAAAGGCCCTTTTAAAGTTTGAACAGGCATCCAGCTTTTCACTACTTGGGACAGATGGATGTTTAATTGGTATGCTGCATCTTTCACCTGGTCTTAAATACATTCTAAGTATTTTAAATTACTGTTTTAATTGGACTGGTTGCTTAAAACTTTTGTACTATGTATTGCTTTAGCAACTTTGAATTAGCTTATATTGTAAACACTGGGTGAAAGGAAAGATATACTTTAAGTAAACAAACAAACAAACAAACAAACAAACATTTGCCCCTCTCTGAATGAAAAGGGGGATGAAATGAGAACTCTTTCAATGTGTTGAGGTATGTATTCAGATTCCACTCTTAAAACCAGCCTAAACAAACAAATGAATAAAAATACATTGTGCTTGCAATTTCCAAGATCGGATTTGTATTGCGTGCGAGAGAGAATGATAAGGGCCAAATAGTAAAGTACATTCTGCACTCCGTCTTTTGCTTTTCTGCTGATTGGTGCTCTGTACATTTGCTGCTTAAAAAGGCCATTTCCGCACAAGACTGTCATAGTGCTATAACAGTCTCGTGCGGAAATGGCCAAAGAGAAGGAAGAAACATTGCTGCACTTATGATGCCACTAACACAACTGGATTAGAGCCAGACTGTTGCTGTTGTATGCTGTCAAGTAATTTCTGACATATGGTGACCCCAAGGCAATCCTATCACAGGGTCTTCTTTGCAAGATATATTCAGACTGGGTTTGCCACTGCCTTCCTCTTCTGAGAGCGTGTGACTTCCCCATGGTCACCCTACGGGTTTCCACGGCTGAGCACAGATTTGAACTCTGGTCTCCCAGAGACCTAGTCCAACACTCAAGCCACTACACAAGACAGCTGAAAATTCTTTGCTGCCTGAGGCAAAAATAAAACTAAAAAAGATGGCATTCTCTTCATTCCTTGTATTACAGTTGACTGGAAATTCAGTTGATTCTTTCTTCAAAAATGGCAATGGGATATCATCCTCTTGCTGAAGGCAAGCTTAGGGGCATAGTGTGCAGTTTTCTCCCCCAATAGTTTGTTGTCATCTCCCACCATTCTCTTGCCTTCCTTTGTCAACAGAAGGGTTGGTACTTATCAGGGCAAGGTAAGATTTTTCTTACACATGAAACCAAGCAGGTCCTATAGCCTCTGCTGAGAAAAAGTCTCAGGCAGATGAACTCCTAGGCATAGCATGTTAATCTGAAACAAGAACAAGTAGAGAGACCTACAGGGCAGCTCAAAATATTTCGTTACCTGAGCTAAGGGAAGACAGTCTCTTTTCTCCCACAACCTTCCATGCCAGATATATAATCCTCTTAGATTGCCAGTTGAACCTTACATCAACCTTGGTAAAAAAGAGAACCTTTTCTATCACATTTGAGGGTTTCTAACTAGCTTAGGCACCCCATGGGGAAATGGCTTGGTTGGATGGGTACCTGCCCTAGCATTAAGATCTTAAGAGGAAGGTTTTGCTCAGTCCCACCACTATCACAGGGGTGGTTGGTAAGGAGAAGGGAAGGAACCTTCTTGTTTGCTGCCTCCAGGCTCTGGAATTCTCTCATATAGGAAGCTAGGTTGGCTCCTTCTCTGCTGTCTTCTGGTAGCAGCCAAAGATTTTAGTCACCTAAGCCTGTTCACTGTTAACAGGCCATTGCAAAAAGTCTTTTAAGTGGGATGTGCTGTATTTCTTAATCATTACAATGATATTTTAGATGCCTTTTAAATTAATGATCTTAATATAGTTGTCTACTTAATTGTTTTTTTTTAACTTTTGCATTATTCATTGTTTTGACTGTATTTGATTTTAACTTACTTGGTAAGCCACCGTGGGTCCTATACTGGGAGAAAGGTGGGATATAAATTAACTACAGTGGGATGTCGGTATTCATTAAGGTTTGGTTCCAGGACCTCCCATGGATACCAAAATTTTGGATGCCCAAGGCCCATTATGTACAATGGTATAGTAAAATGGGGGCCCTTATATAAAACGGCAAAATCAAAATTGGCTTTAATTTTTTTCCCTGGGATATTTTCAATCCATGGTTGGTTGAATCCATAGATATGGAATTTGTTGATATGAAGGTCCAACTGCAACTAACTAACCAGCTACTGCCTGCCATTGCTCCAATCCACAGGATCTGTCCAGTGGTAAGAAGTAGGATAGTCCCGGAAAGAAGCAAAGCAGTGAGACTAGAACAAATAAAGCACAAACTGATCACTGCAGCTGATATCCAGACTAAAGCCTGCCAAGACAGTAATTCATAGCTCTTGGCACTGTTTGACTTTACATTGCAAATCAAAAAATACTTTGTTGCAGAGTCTTGTTTCTTTCCCACAGTAGTCTGCCATCTAGTTCAGGTAAAAACTGTATGAACCAGCAAAAAACTTAGAAAGATTAATCAGCCTCTTCGGAGAGGAAATGAGCTTGACTTTCAGCTTCACATGCGGCATGAATGTGCATTCTTTCCATAGAAGCAAAGAGTTGTTTTAAATGAATCTTCTGGTCCCCTTCCATGCCAAGCAAAGCCACATACTTTTATCCAGGAAGCCTAAGATTATACAAGATTAGTTTTTTCTTGATCTCTCTTGCCATACTGATCAACTTGTTTCACTTGTTCTTTTCTCTAAATCCTGTTTCATGACATCACAGCCAGTTCCCATAGAAACAAGGATATCACAAACGTCTACTTATTTATCGCATTATTTATTTATTTCAATTATTTTTAATACCACTTCCTTCCATCATATTCCCAGGGAAGTTTACAAGAGTGCGTAAAACAAAGAGGTAAATGTGGACAAAGTCTAGGCTGAAAGAACCTGAAAGCAGCACCAAAAGTCAAGAGAATTAATTGGTATCTAAAAAGCTTGGGAAAATAAGGGGTTTGCCTGTTGCCAAAAAAACAGTAAGGCTAGCACCAGGTGAACTTCGCTAGGGAGAGTATTCAGCAGTTGGGGGCCCCCTCTGAGAAGGCCCTGTCACCAGTAGCCACAATTTTGTAATATCTTAGATAGTGGAGGCATCTATAGGAGGCTCTTCACTGAGCATCTTAATGTACAAGTAGATGCAGATGGACATAGGCAGTCCTTCAGATTCAGCACGACCTACATATGAGGCTGTCATAATTTTTTTTTTGTTAAGATATTTATGTCCTGCTTCATATATTCACATCCATAACTAAGGTTATGAAAACTGGACTGTGAAGGAACAAAACCAACTCATTCGAAATGCAGTGCTGAGAACTTCAATTGCAATAGCAATAGTTACATTTCTATACCACTTATCAGTGTGAAGCACTCCCTAAGTGGTTTACATGTATTTTAGCTAACTGAGCCCAACAAGCTGGGTACTCATTTTAATTGACCTATGGAAGGATGAAAGGCTTCAATGGAGACCATGGTGCTAAAAAGACAAATGAGTAGGTCTTAGAGCAAATCAAGTCTGAGCTGTCATCAGTAGCCAAGCTGACTAAACTGAGGCTATTTTACTTTGGACATATCATGAGACAACATGATTTACTGGAAAAAATGATAGTGCTTGGTAAAGTGGAAGGCAGTAGGGCATTACTGGTGGACTGATTCAATCAAGAAAACCATGGCCGTGAGTTTGGAGGATCTTAGGGCCTTTTGAATTGTCTCTCATACATAGATTTGCCATAAATTCAAATTAGCTTGATGGCAAACAAAGGCCATTTCCGCACTACATTCTTATAGCGTAATTATTCCACTTTCAACATCCTATGGAATCCTGGGGTTTGCAGTTTTGGGAGGGGCCAGCTGGCCCCTCCCAAAACTGCAAACCCCAGGATTCCATAGGATGTTGAAAGTGGAATAATTGCGCTATAAGAATGTAGTGCGGAAATGCGCCAAAACAAGAAGTTATATCATGATTCCAGATGGCAGCCAACATATAAAATTTAGCCAGATTAAAACAATTTAAAATAATTAAATAATTTAAATAGATCAAAAATATTAAACAATATAGCAAGTTAACAGCAGGTTTAAAACAATTTAAAATCATGCACATAGAATCTGGGAGTAAAATTTTTGGCCACAAAGTTTTTAATAAACAGCTGCATTTTTACTTGCTGCTGAGATGAAGTCAGCATCGGTACCAATTGACACTGCACAGTTGAAGTGCCACATCTGAGAAAGCCCTTTCCCCACTGGTGGGACACAGATGAGGCCCTCCCCAACAGATCTCCAAATATCTATTTTGGTCCTTTATTTGTGACCAAACTCTGACCTTGTATGTTTGCGCATCGCTTTCAGTTCCACTCTTGGAAAGATGGAAATAACACCTCCAAACATCCAAGATCACTTTTCTGCAAAAAGTACATGTGCTCTGATTAGTTTCAGAATCGTTTTTGGAAAGTAGAAAATGTGTTTTTGTTGTCTTAGTACATGAAAAGGAAAGCATTTATTTGTCTGAGTAAAGAGAATCACACCCTTTCAAAGAAAGAAAATAGTACAAAACTTCCACTATCATCTAACATGTCTCATGACTCAAGAATATTCTTAAAAGAAAATCCTCAAGGCTTATAATGACTAGACCAGAATGTGACATATTGCTTGACAAAAGGAAGTCCTTGTCTTACTTGTCTGAGCCAATGGTTGTTGCTATTACCAAGTGTATAAATGTAATTCAGTGTATTACGTGTGTTAATGTCAATGCTTTCTCCACTTGCTTTTTTAAAATTTTAGAAAGCCTTTTGCAAGAGTTTCCCCAAAACTCCATCAGACCTACAGTCAGCTGCTGAGAACTGACCTCTGTTTTGTGAAGCACTGAAGTTACGATTTCTGGGAGCACTGTACCATGCCTTCCAGCATTTCACAGATGAAAACTGGGGCACACATGACCAAGCAACATCAGAGTATGGTTAAAGATGGCAAAAGTTATTAATAAGGAAGAACTCACAAGCTAGAAAAGTCTGCAGCAGTTTGCTTTTTCTTGATTCTGCCCCTCCTCTTCCCTCCCCCTGCTGAGTTTAATGGAGTGCAAACTATTTTTGCACTTTGAATTTACTTTGCAGCAGTGGAAGAAAGATGAAGACAAAGAGGGAAAGTGTGAGGAGGAGAAAGAAATTGGGATATTTTAAAAGCAACTGAAGAACTGGGATCACAGAGAATGTATTGGGACTATCCCTACTAAATTGGAACAGTTGGAGGGAATGGTCTAACGACATCTGGAGGGTCACACATTTTCCATCACCTTGCTAGTGATTCTTGATGCATTCTAGGCTTATCCATTTTTTTCAGAGTGCAGCATTCCATCTGCTGTAACAGTAGTTGTCTCCTCAATCATGAAATGGACAGACAGACAGACATGTAGAAACGCACACGCAGAGTACTGAAGGCTTCCCTGAGGAATCATTTAGCTTTTGCCCTACAGTGGCAACTTAGTTATATAATTATAACTTAAGCATCAGCATTTCAACATCAGAGTATCTGGCAATGCTGCTGTGCTTAATTGTCTGTTAATGCAACTAGTATGTCTTCAATCACAATGAACTATGTAGCTGGGGCAGTTCAATTAATATCCTCCTCTTGGAAGTCAAGTTGGTACTAATGCCTGCTTTTATTTTGCGATCAAGTTAAGATCTGGCTGCTTACTCAGTCTTTCAGTCTTAGACCTGTATCCTATTGGTAGTCCCAACTAAGTGGGCCCACAAAATCAATTTTTGAGGATTGGATTTACAAATCTGTAGATCCCATTGGGTCAGTGGGTCTGCCTTAGGAAGAATTAACAATAAAATTCCTTCCATGGTAAAACTGTGCATTGGTTCTTCTGTTCATTTTAAAAATGCTGGTTTAGGGCATTTTGTAAAACTATTTTAGACTGTTCTTACTTTTCATACACTACTCTGAGATCTTTGATACAGGACAGATTAGAAATAGTGTAATAAATAAATAAAAACATTCCAGCCACCACTGCATTAACCAAAAAGAGGAAAGGGATCTTATTCCATTGCTTTTGTGGCTGATTATGTCCTTGTTCACACAGTTACATGCTGTTGGAAGGATCTCCTGCCTCAGATTCTTGAAACTCAGCCCTGGCAAGAGACAGAACAGCTGCTGTGGTTTCACCTTTGGCAGATGTGGCTCCTTTTTCAGTGAATTAAAAATCACTTTTCTTAGTCCCACAGGACAAATTTAGCTGGGCTTAACTTTACTGTGCCACATCTTTCCTAACCAACCATCTCAGGAACCTACCATGTTAGTAGTGGTTGGTGGGATAGATTTGGTATTCCAACCTCTATTCCTGGAACCATGATTCCTGGAAAAGAAAACTTAAAATAACCAAGAAGACTCATTTTGAGAAGTATGAACTTCTGTGCTTGCGGTTTTTAAACTATATGTGAAGGAGCTCTTTCTGAGAGTGCCCTTGCAGGAACAGCTGGTGACTGCCATGGCACTGGGGTGCCATGAATCTACAGTACTCCAATCCTTACTCTGAATTTTCAAGGAGCTACTCAAGTCACTGAACCTGTTTTAGGGATAATGTTTAGCATTTTAGATACCTCCTTTAAAGACCAGACTAAAATCTGGAGCAGATGCTCTGCCTCACTGATAAGGGAACCACCAGCCACCACTGCTTTCTGGAGAAGACTGGTAATTGCAGAAAAATGCCTGATGTTTACCATAGAGTCATAAAGTGGCCTCATGAGTCATCTAGTCCAAACCCTTCTTGATGCAAGACCTCTAGTTTGAGCATCTCCAGCAGGTAGCTATCCAGCCTTTTTTGTGAAAACATCTGGAAAAGGAGATCTCCCTCGCAACTTCTCTAGGCAATTGCTTCCATTGCCAAACCACTCTTACTGTAAAGAAGTTCCTTTTAATGTTCAATTGAAATCTACTTTCCTGTAACTTCAGACAAGTAGACCTACCCCTTCGGGCAGGAGAAAACAGGCTTGCCCCCTCCTCTCTGTGACAGTTCTTCCCTTCCCTTCCCTTCCCTTCCCTTCCCTTCCCTTCCCTTCCCTTCCCTTCAACATGTTAAACATGTTCAGTTCCTTTCTCATATGTTTTGCTCTCCATAACTCTTATCATCCTTATTCCCCTTCTCTGAACCAGCTCCAACTTGTCTATGTCCTTCTTAAAATGAGGCACCCAGAACTGAATGCAGTATTCCAGATGACGCCTGACCAGCACAGAATATAGGGAGACTATTACTTTTCTCTTTACTTGGAAGCTATGCTTTTATTAATGCAGGCTAAATAGCCTTCACCATTTTTGCTGCTGGCTCATGTTCCACTTATGATGAACAATAATCCCAAGGTTCCTTTTGCATGTATTACTACTGGGCCATGTATTCCCCATCCTGTACCTGTGCATGTGATTTTTGTGGTCTCAATATACAATATTGCATTTGTTTCTATTGAATTTCATTTTATTAATTTCTGCCCAGTTTTCTAGTTTAGAAAGATACTTGCACACTCCTGTGTAATCAGTTCTAGTATTTTCCCTGGTATTCAAGTCAGCCTGACCGGTCTGCAGTTTCCTGGATCTTCTTTTTGCCTTTTTTGAAGAGAAGGACAATATTTGCCCCTTTCCAGTCCTTTGGCACCTCACCTGTTGGGCTTCTAAAAAATGATGGCAAGGAGGTTCAGACAATACATTAGCAAGTTCCTTCAGTATTTTGGGACACATTTTGTCTGACTCTGCAGATCTGAACTCATTCAGGTTAGCTAGATGATTCTCGACTAATCAATCTTCCCTATCAATCTTGATTTGCAATCCAGATCCCTGACTGATCATTACTGATTGTTACCATTATTGATCTTCCTCTGCAATATGCAGTACTTTTGAGGAGGGTTGTGATATGATGAGGGTGTTTCCAGATGAATATCTCTTTTTGCTAGCAGTTAGAAAGCACTGTACATGCATTCTATCTTTTCCTCCTTAACGTATTTTCCATGTGAATAAAAAAAGAAAAAGAAGAAAAAGAAAGAAGGAGCAGTGGAAAACTGAGGGAGTGTTGCAAGTGGTGGATGATGTCATCTGAAGCCCCTGGAAAATTCAGTGAATGAGGCAGAGTGATGGAATGAAAAAAAAAAGCCTTGTCTGGAACTGCTTCTGGTCAGTTTACACAACAAAAATAGCCTAGTTTGTACTTGACTGTGCACTCTAACACATGGCCCCTAAATCTTCTATAATACCCAGAGATTCCTTGATGGATAGGTCAATATGGAAAAAAATTCTTGAAGTCAGTGAATCATTTATCAAGTCCAAAACTGAGGTGCAATGGTACCATGAGGCATAATCCTATATTTAGAATGGATAACAATAACCACTCTTCTGGATATTGTCAGACTGAAAGTCCCATCAGCTTAGCCAGGAAGGCCACTGATGAGAAATGCTGGGAGCCGCAGTGCAAGAATATCTGAAGGGACATATGATTCCAACCCTGATTTAGCCTTTGCCTTTTTCTAGTATTCACTGCACTTCAGCATTGTTTAATCCCTTTATTAAGTTTAAACTCTCTTCCCTAGAGTTAAATGCAGTGGAAGAGTATAACTCTCTCAAGGAGGTTACAGCAATGGGTTGGATTGCTTTGTGGCAGTGAAGATTTCATAGTTAAAGATACCACATCTGGTTCTCCCTCCTCTAAGAAGGACAAGTCTGAGTTGTACATTACAGTTATAAACGTTCAGTCTGGCCTTTTTGGATCTGATTGTTTTTCCTCCACTCATATTTCAGAGATGATGGGGTTGGAAGTAACCATATAATGTCAGAACCCTGGGTCATCGACTGGAGCAGAACAGTGGGAGATTCAGGATGGAGAAAAGGAAGTAGTGGACAAATGATGAAATTCACTACCACAGGGTGTAGCAAAGGCTGCCAACTTGAATGGTTTCAAAAGGGCGCTGGATAAATTTGTGGAAGTTAGAACCATTAATGCCTACTAGTCAGGCCAAAGTTTTTTCCCCTCCTGTGTCTCAGAGGGGTTGTGTCTCTGTATATTGGTTCCAGGGAATGTAAGATGAAGGATGTGGTTGCATTCATATCCTGCCAGCAGGGCTTCCATAGCTGGCTGTTGCGTCAATAGAATTACTGACTAGATAGGCCTTAGGTCTAACACAGCAGGTCTTTACTCTTAACCACAAAAGAGGTTAAAATGTGGGTATATTCCTCAGCAAATTCATATAAACATCAACCACATTCTGCCTGAGAGACATTGCAAGGATCTGAGAAAAGTTGTTGGAGGAATGTAGCAAGAAGAGCTCTAGGATCCTATCTGAACAAATAGCTAACCATCTCTACACAAGACAACCATGAATTGTTGTTGTCAACTGCTGTCAAGTCAACTTTGACTTGTGGCAACCCTATCGATGTGAGACTAGCAAGTCATCCTATCACTGAAGCCATTTCCACACTAGACTGTTATATCACTATTATTCCACTTTCAACATCCCATGGAATCCTGGGATTTGCAATTTAGGAAGGGGCCGGCTGGTCTCTCCCTAAAGTGCAAACCCCAGGATTCCATAGGATATTGAAAGTGGAATAATAGCACCATAACAGTCTAGTGTGGAAATGGCCTAATTGGCCTGCCCAGGTCATGCATATTCAGGGGTGTGTCTTTCTTTATTAAGTCTATCTATCTATAATACAATCTGCTTCTTTTCCTTTGGCCTTCTATCTTACCAAGCATTATTAGATTTTACAAACATTTATTATAGAAGAACTCCTAAATACTGTGCTTAAATTCAATTGCTAATCTCAACTAAAGTTGACTCATTGGAACAAAAGGGCTTACATTAGCCCTCAGAAGCTCTTGCCCCACAGCGACAGGTCAGACAAGTCATTTTTTGAATTACAATTGTCAGAATCTCCCAGTCAACATGGGCATGAGCAAATGGCCATTTTGTCTAGGGTATTCTAGCAGTTGTAGTCTAAAACCTGAAGGGAAAAAAAATCCCTACTGGTATTTTTAAATTCATCAAGGCTTGTGAACCAAAGATTCAGTTTTATTGACATAAATGAGTTTCTGTCTCCCACTCTAACAGACAGGGAGCTGATCTGATTTGAACCCCAAGCCTTTGACACTCATACTCAAATATAGTTTCTCAAAAATTGGCAGGTCATCCATTGATCACCATGCTAGGAATTTCCTACACTCTCTCCCCCACCCTCAGATTCTATTCATATCTATCTGTTTCATGAACCCATAGAAAAGATGAATTTTAGTAAAGTCCTGCAGACTCATGTTCTTTTCCACACAACATGAGTTTCAGTCATTTGTTATTTACTGCCAACCTGGCTAGCATCAAAGTACACAGCAGCACATTATGTCTGAACAACATACTGCATTTATTTATAGCTTTCATTCTTTGAATCCCCCCATCCCCAGTGACTACCTTTTTAACAGAGCCATGCTTTGGTGTACTGGTTGAAAGATGAGGTCGTACACCTGGTTCCTATATTTTGCTAGAATTAGTGCTTGGTGGTTACATTTTGGAAAATTTCTCACGTTTGATTTTTTTTTTAAATTGACATTTTGTTGTGCTGTGTTTTGTTCTGTATTATTGTTAAAAAACGATCAGTGCATCATCTTTTCAGAAAACAGTAAGCAATGGTCCATTTTAACCCATTTTTTTTTTTTAAAGAGAGAAGAAAAATTGGTGTCTCTAAAAGGCTAACTAGTCTCCTTGGCCTGGACCTTTGTACTGGGCTCCATAGCTAATATGTAGCATAAGTAAAACTGAAAATTATTTTGCTGGATTTTCTCCAAATCCTCTCTGGTTCCTTGGTCAGACACTGAATTGGAGACTTTGTTGCCGGTGATGTCTCACTGCTACTTGTAAGAATAAACACTCTTTGTGGAGTCATGGACATGAAGGAGCCATTTTTCTCTTCACAATGAGCCAAAGCTAATTTGGGTATCAGAAAGCATCCATTTATTTCTTTATTTTATTGCATCACATAGGCTTGGCTCCTTCTTCTTTGGCCACAACATTTTCAGTAATGGTTTGATCTCTTTATAAGTGGGTTGTTGAGTTTTTAGAATATGGAATGCTGCTTTCTTTGAAGTAAGTGGGGCAGTGCTGATTTGCATCAACTAAGAATCCATCCGAAGGCATCCTGGAATAATCCCCCTTCTCTCCAAAAGCATCAAAGGATTGTGTTGAAAGTTCATGAAACTGAAACTCCTCCCCCATAGAAGGCTAATTTTTTAAAACATCGCTTCATGAATTGGGATTTGGATGGATTATGGCTTGT
This sequence comes from Iguana delicatissima, assembly GCA_948472985.1. Lineage (NCBI taxonomy): Eukaryota > Metazoa > Chordata > Lepidosauria > Squamata > Iguanidae > Iguana > Iguana delicatissima. Next base: position 46,749 of record CAOKZL010001849.1, read on the forward strand.
TATTAATATTTTTCTGCTTTGTAAACTTGACATGCCAAATGCATTTTACCATTTTTTCTTCAAATCAAGAAGATTCATTGTGACATTTCCTTCCTTTGTTTTTCTCCTTTCTGAGATTTCAAGCAATATATGGAAGGGTTTGGTAGGCTAAGCTCTACAGTGTTTATTGCCAATGCTCAAAATCTTGTGGCATATTAAAGATGAACAAGTTTTCTTTGGCATAAAACTTTGTGGACTCCAGCCCACTTCACAACTGAATCTGGTGAGCTGGCCTGCAGTCCATGAAAGTTTATGCTGAATAAAAATTGTTAGGACTCTTTTACATGACATAGGCCATTTCTGCACTACACTGTTATAGTGCTATTATTCCACTTTCAACATTCTGTCGAATCCTGGAGTTTGCAGTTTAGGGAGGGGCCTTTAGAATTCTCAGTCAGAGAGCTCTTTGGCCTCAATAAACTGCAGACCCCAGAATTCCATAGGATGTTGAAAGTGGAATAATAACATTATAACAGTGCAGTGCAGAAATGGCTGCAGTTCCAGCACTGGGATTCCACTTTAACTGCCATGACTGCATCCAATGTAATTCTGGGTTTTGTAGTTTGGTGGGGCGCTAGAGCTCTCTTTAAAAGAATTCATCGTTCCTAAAATAGAGATCCCAGGATTCCATTGGATGTTGCCATGGCAGTTAAATTGGAATCATAATACTTGTTTAGTGTGAAAGAGGCCTTAGTTTTTAAGGTACCATAAGACTCTTCATTGTGTCTGTTGCAACAGATTAACATGGCACCTGCCACCCTGAAATGTTGCAGCAACTTGTAATTATTCACTACAACAAAAATAATCAATGTGCTTTTTCTAGGTTTGGTTTCTTCTGCAGACAGTATTTGGATCTGGTCTTACTGGAGAACTCATTGCTTCACAGGAATGTAAAACATCTAATATCTCCATGATGAATTTACTGGATGGTGGTGGAGAAACTACTTCTAGACAAGAATCAGTCTTCCAGAAAGAAACCCAGTAAACCTATGGAGATAAAGGTCCCATCTGTCTCTTTGACTTTTCACAGATAGATGGATGGCAGCCACTTAAGCCATTTTTGCGCTAGATTGTTATAGCGCTATTATTCCACTTTCAACATCCTATGGAATCCTGGAGTTTGCAGTTCCAGGAGGGGCCACCTGGCCTCTCCTGAAACTGCAAACTCCAGGATTCCATAGGATGTTGAAAGTGGAATAATAGTGCTATAACAGCCTAGTGTGGAAATGGCCTTAGATCCCAATATCTTGGTACAAGAGGAAGCCAATTGGAAAGAGAAAAGGTATTGTTCAGAAATTAAAGCAGGATGCACAACTGCAGGAAGGAGGCAACGTTTTCCACCTCTGTTCTCCCTTAGAAGGCCACACCAGCCCAACCAGTAAGACAGGAAGTGAAATCACAGAATTTCACAGTTTGGGCATTCTCCCTCTCAATTTTTTTAGTTTTTCAGGGGATTCTAATATGTGTGGAAGGCTTGTGGGGGGCAAACTCTTGCATTTGCAGAGGTTTTAAGCCATTTGGGGGTTATGGGTTGAAAAAATGTCCCCCTCAATTTAAAAATTGGGAGAAGGTGGGTTTGGGGGTTTCAGCGATTACACAGCCCATACTTTCCCCATTTCTGAATCAGAGCATTTGATTGGCTTACACCAGATATCATCAAACTGGAGACTCAAGTTTTGCCCCAAACCTTTGAAAGGAATGTGTAATAGTTGTCTTCTTGTTGTCTCTATTTTGCTAGTGGTGAAAATATTTGTGTAGATATGTGTGGAAAATAAACTTACGTAAATTTAAAACTAAGGGCCAGTGTACAAGGCCCCTCAGTCTGTTGAAAAGTTCTTATGTATGACTGTACGACACCTTTTCCATATTAAAGTGTTCTATAAATAATAGTAATAAAATAGATATGACATCATCTGTGATGTATGTACCAGTATCATTCACATGGCATGGAAACTGAAAAATGAGGCACACATGAATATCTTCAATTGCACAGTAGGTCTATGGAAGGACAAGATGTATAGGTTATATGTGGGCATACAGCTGCCTGGTCATTTGTTCTATTTTTAGGCTGATATTCTCTGAGAGATGGTTATCCACCACGTCACCATGAAACCCCCACTGTATCTCAGATAGACGTTGATTCAGTGAGTTATGGCTTGCAGAAGCAGACTGTTTGGCCATGAAGAGAACAGAATCTGGGCAAAGCAAAGCAATACTTCTTCATATTTTGAAGAGACAAAGTATATAGGTCCTTAATCTAAATTTTGGGCAGTCTATCTTGCTTTTAGGATGAAGCTAGTTGACATGAGTGTCCTCTAGGTGGACTGCTCATCTGGGCCTATAGGCTTGCTGATCATCAGGGCTTATGCCAATTCTCAGAGATCTTTCATCCTGTTTAAAATGTGAGATTCAAGGAGTTACCTTCTGTGAATCAGCCTGCACACATGCATCATGTGAAACTTTGCAGCAGTGCTCCGTCATCTGGTGAGGCTTCTAGCACTTAAGCTCTTCGTTGTCAAGATCTGGCTGTATGAGTCATGAGCCATAACTGGCCTTCTTCCATATGCTCCATTTGGTATCAATTTGTGCCTGGAAAAGAGCATTTCCAGTTCCCAGCTGTGCAGGTCTGCCTGCCCGGGCAATGCTGATTGGATTTGCAGCTGGGCTCAGCTTCCTCTGCTCTTCTTGCATTAGACTGTTGTTCTAGGGTAGAAAGGGGAAACAAGGAGAGGGTGGGAAGACATAAAGGCCTGTAAAGGATGAGTGACACCTAGTGGGTGGGTTGCTCCATATCTTTAGTGCTATTGTGTTGCTTTTGCACATATATAATGATGTCATCTTCCTGCTCTTGCATCCACCAATTATGAGCAGAGGACAAATGACTATTGATAATATTTCTTTAGACCAACAACTCACTGCTCATCTAGACATTAGCATTCAGAAGAACTTTGCAGGACTTGAGAAATGTTTTGAGTATTACCTTTTTTTTTTAAATTTAGAAAAATAAAAACATTAGAGCAGTTCTGGATTTTAGAATATGACAGCCATTTCATAAAATTCTTGGACTGCCTTTGATTAACCACTGAGAGATATGAAGTGTCAAGACATGGTTTCTGGTAGAGATGGCAGATAAAGTGTGAAGTAGCTGCTATAACAGATGTTCTTGTATGATCAGGTGAAGTAGTAGTGAATTAGATCATAACTCTAAATGTATATATAGAATCATAGAGGAAATGCATGGAAATCTTAGTAAAAAAATGACAAATTGCATAAAAGAATTGAAGGTCTGATAAAATGTGTTATATTGATGCAGTTATCACCATTATATTTAAGTGCCCAGTATATTTCTTTCTATTTGGTAGAGTTCTTTTTCATAGGAAGGATGCTGCTCATTGGTAATGATGAATTCAGGAAACCATAGTTAGACTATTCTGGGCTAACAGGCTTTCATAGATCCAGAGAATCCCTCTAGCCTTGGACAAAGGATATTTCACACTCTGAACTTTTCCTTGGTATATAGTGACTTGACTTGAGGAAGAACTGGAGACAGCAGAAGACAATCAGAAAAGGTAAGTTCAATAGTAATCTATTAACTGTAAATGGTGATGCAACTTTCAGTAGCGGTCTATATTTGTAACTATTATTCCATACAACACTGAAATGTTGTTTGTTGTTGTTGTTGTTTGCCTTCAAGTGGTTTCCAACTTATGACGACCCTAAGGTGAACCTGTCATGGGGTTTTCTGGGATGGAGAGTGGGTGATGTATCCGAAGTCACCCAGTGGTTTCCATGGCCAAGCAGGGAATCGAACCCTGGTCTTCATATGTATATGAACCATGAGTTTTCCCTGTTTCTCTGCAATAGTCTTGCCAGGAGATAGCTTGTATCTTTTTGGTGCAAACAAGAACTTTAAAACTTTCCTGGGGCTTTAAGTTGTTCAAGTTGTTTTGGTTGGCTTCCTGGTGCTATTGCATTTCTTCTGAGAGTGCTCCTAGTCCTTTTAGAAATTATTATTATTTCAATTATTATTCCAATTATTTAATTTTTAATGAATTAAAAAAATTCAGCAGATTTTATTATTATGTTTGTACTTGCTGCCTCATTGACTGGCCCCAAATTTGCACAGAAATATTAAGTATAAGTGGAAATATCAAGCGTTATCAAAATTGGTTCAGAAATGTGCATTCTAAAGCAAGACACACAAAAATGTTTTAAGTGTTTATTCATAGGGATTCAAAGTAGTTGATGGAGCAGGTCCACAAGCATACTGTGATCTTCATTTTGGTCTTGTGAGACAAGTTATCAAGTCTGATGAATCTGTGAAAAGGCATGTGGATTTCTATAACATAATAGGCAAACAGAAACTTTAAATAATAGCACAGATATTCTAGTCACTCAGAGAATAAGAATGAACTAGGTAATCTAGCCAGCCTTGTCCAAGCTGATGTGGATTTTCTTACAATTTGAATGAAACAAGTTTGAGTGATAACATATACAATACTTAAAAATTGTTTCACACCAAGTTCTCATCAAATGGCTCTCAAACAGGAATTGCCTAAAAAAAAGTCCACTCCCCTAAGTCTTCTGACTGGTCTTGAACCTGCATTAAAATGTGCATTATGTTAACCTAAGCATAAATATCAAAATCGGTCAAAGTCTGTTCATAAATATTCATTCTAGATAAAAAAAAATAGAGAAATCTGAAGTGTTTGAGAAGTAGTTGAAACAGTTGATGGACCAAGTCCATAAATTTACTACAGTCTTCATTTTGGTCTCTTTCTTAGATAAATAAACAAATCTGGTGATTCTGTGATGAAATATGTAGCTTGTATGGCATTGACAGTCAATGTAAGCTATTGTATAAATTACAAGTTGTTTTTTTTTTTTAAAGAGAGACCATCTTGTACTCTTAAAATCTACTGAAATTTCTGATTCTGGTTTCTGTTGGGAGACATAAAATGCTCCAAATGGACTATTAGAATGACCTAGTATTCTCTCTTAACTCACCAGCTGGTTTATAAAACTATTTACATCCCACCTTTTGGTCCTAAAAAGGACCTCAAAGATGGTTCACTATCTGTATCTTTATTGATTGATTCATAGCAGCTTTTATAGGCTGCTTTATAGGACTAGTCTATACAAAGTAGGTGAAAACAATCAATAAAAATATAAAATATGATTTTACTAAAGGTCACAAGAGCAGACAGCAGCACAAAAGTTCAGTTATAAAACAGAACTCAGCTTAAAACCAGCAATCACATTCTTACACAATTAGGAATGTTCAATCTTTTAAGAAGCTCATTCATTTTACAACTGTTAAGGAAAAGGCAATCAGGAGTAAACAAGCTTTAAGAACCCATTTTAAAACAGGCAACATTGATGTTGTGTGTTTTCAGAACAGGCCTTAGAGGGATGTCTATAGTCTGGGACCACCACTGAAAAGCATCTGTTCCTTGTGGCCACTGACCAAACATGTCATACCTGTAAGCCTGTGATGAATCATAGAATCATAGAATAATAGAGTTGGAAGAGACCACAGGGGCCAGCCAGTCCAACCCCCTACTATGCAGGAACACACGTCAAAGCACTCCAAACAGATGGCCATCCAGCCTCTGCTCAGAAACCTCCAAAGAAGGAGACTCCACCACACTCTGAGGCAGCATATTCCACTGCCGGACAGCTCTGACCGTCAGGAAGTTCTTCCTGAGGTTCAAGTGGAATCTCCTTTCCTGCAGCTTGAATCCATTGCTCCTTGTCCTACTCTTTGGAGCAGCAGAAAACAAGCCTGCTCCCTCCTTGACATGACATCCCTTCAAATATTTAAACATGGCTATCATGGCCCCTCTTAACCTTCTCTTCTGCAGACTAAACATACTCAGCTCCCAAGCCGCTCCTCATAGGGCATGGCTTCTGGAGGACCTCTGAGGCACAGATTTTTACAGACACTCTTTAAACTACTAACTTATAATTTGACAAATAATGCAGTAAAGATCTAAGAATACATAAACAGAGCCACTGTAAACAGCATATTAAAATCACAATCAATACAGCAGGGATTTGGTTTGGCACTGGGAAAATAGAATGGTTCTGTCTTTTAATGTCAAAAAGTTGTAAGAGATGGTTTGGCTTAGTCTTACCATGATATTTTGAAATGATTAACTGCAGGCCATTTCTCAGAATTTACTTTCTGCATCTTTTAAAGTAGTGTTATGAATACATATTATCTGGGTGTATCATGGAAGCCATGGAGGCACACACATGCCTTTATTCCTCACAAGCCAATTTATAATCCAGGAATTTGATTTTACCTTTGCTGACAATAGTGTAAAATCTGGTGATGTCAAGAAAGATCAAAGTAGTGCAAGCAAGAACAGGATATTTTCCCAGAATATTAGGGTTACATCAGGACAGTTCAGCCCATTCCTGAGGAATGTACTGGTATAGAGATCAGTACCTTACCAGCTGTGAGCTGTAGATAATCAAAGATGGCTATAAGGGTCTGATGCAGATTAGATCAGAAAATCACCAGATTCTCAGAGAAGTCCCAAGACTTTTAGCCACCAGTGTTAGAAAATCCAAATGGAAACTATAAATACAATATTGCAATTTTCTGCCCTTTAATGACACCCCAAACCTCTCCCTGCTCCCATGTGACTTTGAAGATTCCAGTAGCTTTTACAAGCCAGATAAAAGCTATGTGCTTCTCAAGGTATTTTCCTCATCTGCCTTGCAGTTCCTTTTCACAGCTGGAGAAGTGTTCAGGATGAAGGAAGAGATTTTAATTCCTAGACATTTTACAGCCCCAAACTCCTGGGAAAACACACACGTAGCCTCTGTTAAATCAAGACACCATTTATTCCTCTTTTCAAGGCCAGGCAATAGTTTTCACCCAGTAAAAAAAAAGCATGTCATGAACTTATGTCCTTCCTTCCCATGTCTTGATCTCATTGGTGTCAGAATGAATAAATAAAATTCTTTCAGCTGAGGTGGTGGTGGTGGTACCAGCCATGTATGGTAGATATTAATTTTCCTGCATTGTGTGCCCAGCTAACCATATTACTTTCACTGTTCCATTCCTTAGCTGTCTTTGCCATGTATTGTGTACTTCTGAATGTGTGCTTTCTCTACATATTTTCTAAATATGTATTTTATTTTATTTATTGTATTTTTATTGTATTTTATTTATTTATTTTATTTATTTTATTATTGTATTTTATTTATATTTTCTCCTCCCACAGTTTAAAAAAAGAGATAGAATTCTTCCTGATTAGAATGTCATTATTTAATGTCAATCATGTTAGCGATATTAGATCAGGAAATTCTGATCAGGAAAAACAGAGTTAGGCTAAATGGCCCTTGTTGTCCCTTCCAGTTCTGTCATTCTGCTCTAAAAATTATTTAGGAAGTGTTATACGAAGAAAGCCTAAGTACCCTGAAAGCACTAAATTCCATTTGATATTGGAAGCTAAGGAGAATTGGGCCCAGTTAGTAGTTGGATGGGGTACCACCAAAGAAGGAGCTGTCATCTGTATTTCAGAGGAAGGAAATGGCAAATCACTACTGAGTATTCCTTGCCTAATGAAATTCATGGGGGTTGCCATAAATCAACATGACCTCATAAAGGGCCAAATTTTACTCATTTTCTCTACTAGAGTTGGGAATCATGCAGGCCTCCAGAGGTTGTTAGACTATAGCTCCCAGCATCTCAGTAAGAGTTGCTGCGCAATAGCCGGAAGGTCACGTGATAGCCATCTCCTCATATCAATAGCACCTCTATATACAAGGTACATATTATCTCCCTGTAAATGGTCATATAATGATCAGATGTTCTGGGAAGCCATGACTGAATACAGCTTGGATAATCCACATTCTCACAGGGAAACAGATAGCATGGATGACAGCCACATGCTACTAACAACTCAGCTGTTTAATTTTGTTTCCCAGATGGAGCAGTTTCCATACTTACCCTTAAGAATTCAGGAAAGCTACAAATCCTTTACATGACAGTTGTTTTTGCTATTTCTATCCTGATAGTGTATTAGTGGTTTTCGCAGAAAGCATATGGAAGCACAAAGGGAAGACACAAGATTCCTAAAGACCCTGTGAACAAGCACTGGAGAGCAGAGGCCAAACAGATGTCCCTGGTGCCTGTTCCAAGTATTTAGGAACACGTATCTGCTCTTCACACTGTGTATGTATTGACTGAGGGAAACACCAGAATAGCAAACACAGTTATTGCATGAAATGGCTGAGATGAGACATTATCTATAGTGAAGGTATGTTGTATGCATTGTTGGATTCTGATACAAGGCAGGATTTCAGCATGTTTTAAAATGACAGCAATCTGGCAGGTGGTCAAAAGACAACAGGGCAACAAGCTATATGCATCAATGCTACTCCAAGTGGTGGTCCATGGATTGTGGAGTTTCTAAAAAAAATGCTAATACGTTAATAATGTTCATAATTACGGTCCCAGTCTCTGGCACTCTGGTGAAAAGAAAATCCCCTGCTGATCTGCCACACGAAATAGCTTGTGCACGCAATATTTGTTTTCATAGAACTAAATCAGGAGTGAGGGGCAAGACAATAGAATCTCCTAAGGAGAAATCCGTGCTTTGTGTGGAGGTTAGTGGTAAGGGAAGAGTGGTGCTGGAGGAGAGCAGCATCAACTCTTTTTCATTTGTGTGGCACTTACATGCCTGTTTTGTTCTTCTGACTAAACAGCTGTGCGGTGTATGGGGGGTGGGAGGGAAGGAGATACAGAATTTTAATCAGGAAAAGCACAAGCAGAAAAGCTTAATAATTGTTCCTCTGAGCCCTAGTTACAATCCAAACAGGCCACTTCTTTCCTTCTGCCGTTATTAGCATTTTACTTTTAAAAAAGGGTGTCTAATTTGAATTTCCATCAGCAGCCTCCATTGTCAGTTCCCACATCCCATAATATGGCCACGAGGTAGAAGGGCCAGGGAGCACCAGCTTCCGACTGGCTGATATTCTGCGCCACTTCCCCTCCCTCCTCCCACTGGGCCCCCCTCCACAGCTGCTGGACTACAACTCCCCTTGTTCCCAGTCACCTGGGAGCTGTCGTGCCACACATCTGGGAAGCGCCGGGTTCGGGTGGGGGGAGGAAGTGCAGGGAAAAAAAAGTTCCCAAATCCCCATCGGCGCGCCTTTCCACGGGACGAACTTCCGAGGAGCTATTAGGGCGCCCAGGCGGCCCGCGAGCGTGTGTGGCGCGCCGTGGTTGAGTCGGCGGGAAACGGCTGGCGGGAGATCCCCGATACCATCTCCGCGTCGTTTGTGGGGGTTTTTGTTCATCCCTTTGAAAAAGCCACGGAAAGGGTGTGAGGAAAGGGTGGTTTTCGTACTTTAACAGGAGTACCGGCGCTGAAGGCGGGATTAATTTTGCTCTGGCTGCCGTTTAGGAGGAGGGAGGGAATAAAATGGGAAGTTTGGAGGCGAAGATAATCGCCTGAGGAAGGGGAATTTAACAAATAGAAACACCCCGTTTTTGGGTGTATGGAGGTTCTGAAGAGGAAATGCCAGAGATACAGTAACAGGGACAGGAAAAGCCCAAGGAAATATACTTTTATCTGTCCCACTTCACTCACGACGCATAATATAATATAATCATAATCATAATGATGGCGTTTATTTATAATGTCTTTTATATCAAACGCCCTTATAACGCCCTTTACATTGTATAGACAGGAAAAACAGCGAGGAGACGTCTTTTCCCGCCCCCGTAAAAGATAATAGCGGGAGACATCTCTGCAAACAGGAGGAGTGTCTGGAAGCAAACGTGGCGGCCCACAGCGGCGTTATCTTCCCGGCGCGGGCCGACAGAGGTGCGCTCGCCACCTGCCTCCCGGCCCCCTGGAAGCCCCGCTTGCGTCGGAGCGGCAGCGCCACCTTTCCCGCGGCACCCGCAGCAACAGCAGCTGCTTTCCGCTCGGCCCCGCTCTTCCCGCCCACCTGGGAGGCAGAAGCCTCCCTCGCCTCCGCCGGCTCCGAGTGCGGACTCTCGACTCTGCACGTAGCGAATGGAGGCGGTCACCGCCCCCCCTCCTCCTCCTCCTCGGCCGCGCATGGAAACTACCACGCCGCGTGTGGTGGTTGGTTGCTTCCCCCCTTCTCCCCACCGCCCCTCTGCCTTTCTCGTTCCCCCTCGTCAGTTCGCGATGCGCCGCCGGGGACTGTGTGCGAGAGGCTCAAAGGAAGCGGAGCTCCTCCCACCGCAGAGCGCCCCCCCCGCCTCGCTCTTCAGCTGGAAGATGTCATTGAACGTCTTAATCAGGGAGCGGGGAGCGCGGACCCGCGCGCTTTGGCGGTCATTTCGTGCCCCTGCCCTTTCCCTCCCTGTTGGAAGCGCCCGCTTGGCGGGGAAGAGCGGGAGAGGAAAAACACCTTATGAGCCTTCAAGTCATTCCTGAGTCCGTCATAGGATTTTCTTGGCAAGAATTGGGGTGGGGGGTGGGGGTTGGCTCTGCCTCCTCTGAGGCTCAGAGAGTGTGACTCGCCCACGGTCACCCAGTGGCTTTCCGTGGCTGGGCGGGCGTTCGAATCCGCGTCTCCCACCATCGTAGTGGGGCGCTCAAACCGCTACAGCCGGCTGGCTCCCTCAACGCAAAGAACTAGGGGCTTGTTGTTTATATTAGTGAGAGGTATACAATGCGGAACGAATCGTGCGTTTAGCACTAGTCCAGTAATCCTTTTTAATTTGGGCGACATTCTAACTTGGGAGCAAGTCTCATTGATCTTTCGGGCGCTTTACTTTCCGAGCAGGTGTGGGTAGAATTGCGCTGATAACCTGCGGCCAGGGAGGCAAGAGGGCGCTTCAGTCAACGTCAGGAAAACTTTGCTACATTAGATCGCAGATCCTTCGACGTCCGTCCTGTTTCCGAAAGGAAGCCCATAAATATGGCGTGAAATTAATAGCTCCTTCCCTGCTGTTGCCTCCCCCAGCAACTGGCATCAGAGGCGTCCTGCTGCTTAAAGCCCTAGCTACTCTGGCTCATCCTTGATAGAACTGTTTAGGACTGGCCCTATCATTAGGCAAGAGTAAGGCGACCCTCTCAGGCAGTAGATCTTGGGTGTGATAGCAAGTCCAGTCGAACATCCCCTCAGCTTAGCATAATATACCTGTTTATGGAAATATACTATGCCAGCACTATGCATTTCCCATGTAGAATAACAACACTGAGCAACACATGTCACTGGCTGGGTGCCATTTTGCAACATGCAGTCACAATGTGCAATTTGTAATGCCCGATATTACTTATGTGCAATTCTGCTTCTGCTGCTGTCAGCAGAATATCTCTGGCAAATCACCCTGCATGCACACAGGACTTAATGCATTATTGTACCTTTATTTCTGGGAACAGGAAGTGGTGGTGATGGTGGTATTTTCCACTTCAGCTGTGAATATAAATTGGTTGGCTTTGAGGGAGAAGCCATTTCCTGTTTGCCTCAGGTAACAACATTTCTTGGGCCTCTCCTTCTGCCTCATCAAGTTTATCTAATTCCATTTTGTTTATTTATTAAAAGTATTTTTTAATTATTCTCTTTAGCAGTAAAAAAAAAAGTTTTCCAGACAAATATTGTTGTTTGCTATGAAGTTGACTTTGACTTATAGCAAGCTCATGAAGATCTCCAAAAGTCCAGGTTGTGAATTGTCCTACTCAGGACTTGCAAACTTATGGCTGAGATTTCTTTATTGGGACAAACCACCTGCAAGTTTCAAAGATTAAGAAAAGCAGAATTACACCTGCAGGATTAAATCTAGAAGACATATTGCGTGTGAGTGTCATTGAGAGGATGGATGTAAAATCCCAAACATACTTAACCACTAGATCCAGGAACAACTACTACTGAATTTGGTAGGGCAGAGCTTTCCAAACTTTTCATGTTGGTGACACACTTTTTAGACATGCATCATTTCACGACAGAGTAATTCAGTAAGTAATTCAGCAAGTGGAGGCAGCCCCTCCATCTGAGCCTGGCCCACCACTGCCACCCTCACTGGGGTCTTCCTTGGCCGAGGGTGGCAGCAGTGGCGGGAGAGGCAGCCCCTCCACCCAGGCCGAGTCAGCTGCCCTTGCTGGGGTCTTCTTTGGCCCAGGGCAGCACTGGCAGGAGAAGCAGCCCTTCCACCCAAATGTGGCCCGCTGCGGCAGTGGGAGAGGCAGCCCTCCACTTGTTATGTTGGTGTGACACACCTACACACTGCAGGCGACACACTAATGTGTCACACTACACAGTTTGGAAAGCTCTGCGGTAGGGGTTTATTGCCATTTAGAATGTGAATAGGATTGCAGCAGCTATAACCACTCAGGTCAGCAGGTTATGAGGCTGCAGCTGAGTGTAATGGAAGGGCTGCTGCTTCCTTTCCCTCAGCGCAGTGCAACGCAAATGCAGTGATAATTGCTGGGGTTCTGTGTGTCTTGGCCAGAGTTTGGTCCAGCTATCTAAGCTCGGCTCTGCAGCAGAATAAGAAGGCAGAGAGGACTACAGCAGTTCAGACTGCAGGTGCAAACTCCACCTTTGAATGCACCCTCCTACAACTAAAAAAGCCAAAACATATCAGGGAGAAAAGTTCTAGCTAAACTGCAAGTACTGAATTTTCTGCTGTGCTATGTGGAGTTTTCTACCTGTAGGTTTATTGGGAGAAGCATTCATAAACCTGAGTCAACATCTTGGGTCTGAAATGGTACAGTCTGTTCTGCTAGTTCATAATTTTGTATACATAATCATCTTTATCTGTTTGAAATGCTGTCCTCCAGTTTCAGATGTGTGAGAGTTCAGTTCTGGTTATTCTGTGAACAACCCCCCTGCACTTTTCATACAGACAGAGACACTCTTTATTATCTGCATAGTTTAGTACAGAACAGTTTCTGGACCAGTTCAAATGTACATGTTTAACATATATTTGCATTGTATAAATTTCTGCAAACTGCACAGTTTGAAAGACTTGTCCACTGATAAGGATATACACCTGTTTCTGTCTCTTAATAATGTTTGAAGCAGATTGATTTAGTAGGGAGACACAACCATTTTCTGAATTCTTAATGCACATGCCTCTTTATTAATACTTGATTTGTCTCCTGTCTTTAAAATTTAGTACTGGGACTGAGCTCTATCCCACATTAATCTCTGCTTTTGATATGATGTTCTAATTTGGCACCACAGCCTTATAACCAATAGGACATTAAACTCAAGTATCAGAATGGTATGCTTCTGAAAATGAGAAACTCTCCTTGAAAGTTTGAAAGTTCAGAGAAGTGCATTGTTTGCAGTCTAGTACAAGAATACAGCCTATTTGCCATAGGAACGGATTATAAAGTAAATGGAATTTTATATTACAGTTTTGCTACTGATCATCATCACCACCACATCATCAATATTTTGTCTTCCTCCCTAAAATGAGGACTCAAGATGGCTTACAAATTAAAACAAATGCAGCATAATGGAAAGATACAAGGTTAACAGTTCACAGTAAAACAGTAAAAGGTTAACAGTAAAAATGTCAATATTAAAAACAATTGAAAATATATAGACTTATATTTTCCTGGTGAATTAGGATGGCATAAGTTGTTTTTAAGCTATTTTAACTCTTTTAATCTGTCCTTTAAACTTGTTAAGGTTTGTCATTTTTTGCTTTTAAAAATGATTTTCATTATACAGACTGCCTTAAATTTGTCAGGTTGGTTATACCGGTCATGTAGGGACGGGGGGGCGATGGGGGGCAGTTTGCCCCTGGTGGCAATATTTTTGGGGTGTCCTTGCTCGTGGCCATGCCCCAAGCACCACAGCCATGCCCCCACACACTGTGGCCACCCCTCCACACACTGTGACCATGCCCTCACTCGCCCCCCTCCATGAACTCCAAGCTCCACTGCTGGGTTATACTGCTGCTGACCTGAGATCTCTGGGGAGAGGGTGAGATACAAATAATTAAATAAAGAAATAAGTCAGGCTTTTGCCATTGTAGCCTACTTTTTTTTTGATCACTGTCAAGGTCAGAATTTTGTCCTGGCCATACAAAGACCAAAATTCTCTTTCCAAAAACCCACCTTGTAAGCAGCGAAGCTCCCCACTTACATGGCCATTTCTGTGTTATCAGAGAACAAGGGGATCAGCAATGACCTTTTCCTCTAGCTGGATGCACCGCAAGGACATCACTTGCAGGGACATCCCAGAGACATTTGGAGATCCCTGTGGATGCCTGTGACAAAGTATTTAGCTACAGGGAAACAGCTAGATGTAATTCCACTTATCCCCTCACTCTCCAACAACATGGAAATGGTTCTGTGCATGTGCGCGTGTGCATGCGCACACACCTTTTACAACGTAGGGTGCTTTTTTGGGAAGGGGGCAAAATTGGGCACTGCATTTGTCTCCCAAGGCAAGGTCTTGGTCATTTTTGAAGATGATAAAAAAAAGCAGTTTAAAAACACCTTTCCTTTCCTTTCCTTTCCTTTCCTTTCCTTTCCTTTCCTTTCCTTTCCTTTCCTTTCCTTTCCTTTCCTTTCCTTTCCTTTTTAGAAAATCAATTTTCAAAGGCCTGTTGAAAAAAAAAAGGGGGGGAGTCTTTGCCCACTGGTGGAAGGATAGCAAGAAAGGAATTCCAGAAGAGAATTTCTATGAAAACAAGGAAGTCTCGTCACAACTTAAAGACTGAACTAGTTTATTATGGCATATGGTATACATATAGTTATATATACTAGAGTCTATTTCATCAAATGTATATTATCTTTTTTTTTTTATAGCCCTTTTCATTGCACCTGGGCTGCTTGAAGAGACTAAATTGGCAATGAGATGTGTTTGCTGGAAAGACACTACATAAATATATTGTGGAGAATGATTCCGGATATAGTATACCATTCTGTTTAGTGCAACTGAAAAGTCTCCCTGCCAGAGTTACCAGATGGCTCTCATTTTAAAATGACATCAGCATAGGATATGACATCAGCATAGAATTTCATACAACATGTGCATGCATGCACACACTACAGCTCCACAACAGGGCATATTTTTGAGAGTGATGATCTTGCAAGCTTTTGAAAAAAATTAAAAATTACACCAGTCATCATTAGGTCTGCTTCAGAGAGCACATAATAAAAATAATGAGGACGATACCTTGATGAATCATTTAGTGGCAGATTCTTGGAGGTGAGAAACATTTATGGCAAGCTCCTTGCTTATTTATTCAAGCTATTTTTATCCTGCCTTTCGGTCCCAGTGGACTCAGGGTGACTGACAGATGGAGAGGTTCTCCCGCAGTGCATTTATTCTCACAGGTGTGAGAAAAGCCAGCTGAAAAATAGTAATGTCCCAAGGTCACCCGGTGAGCTTCAGGGCTGAGTGGGCTTTGAGCTCAGGCCTACCGTTTGCTGTTTTAGTTCCTTCTTCCACATCCACAAAGTCAACAACTAACTGGTTGTCATTGGAGAAGGAGCAGACAGGGTGCTGTGGTGTTGTGTGTGTGGCGGGGGGGTAACCTTTATATTTTAATTAAAAATAGAACAGAACACCACCTCCCTGGCTACCTTACATAACTGAAGTAAGTGCTAAGAAGTAACAGATGCCAGTTGATACTTATTGGGCTGTGAGTGTAACATTTGGGGACTTACTACCTTGCTTTTCAAAGATAATATTGTTGCCCTTCACTACTTGCCAAATTAGCAAATAATGGTAATAGTGTTACTTTTTAACACGGTGAGTTCTGTGCTGCTGCCACAGAAAGATTAGAAAAAGGCTGGCAAGAGAGAGACTGATGAGGGAAACTCGTTAAGAAAGTGCTGTCTCCTCCAAAACCTTGTAATGTCTCTTATCCCTAGTATCACATTTTTGCTAAAGGTATTATCTACACTTCACTGAAGTAAACTGTAACTTGAGTAATTTTAGTGGTTCCACATTGCATTTCATGCCTGCATGCAGGGATTTTTTTTAAAGTACTGTTAAGCTGTCTTTGTACTTTAAAGTATCAAGTTCATGAAAATATTGGAAGATTAATGCAATATAATCATCAACCAAGTTGAATGGCGTATGCAAATTATCTTAATTATATGAACGCAAAACCTAAACTTGTGAACTACTTACATCTCTCCGGTTTATCATAGATTTCTTGTATGCCACTCTCTCTTATGCCTGAAGTGCCAAAAATTTGCTCACTTCTGGTGCTGAATATAAATAGGATCACGTTTTAAAATGAATGAGCTTACAAATTAGACTAGCAGAAGTAAATGAGTCTAATGTTGATTTCTCCTTTCTTCCAGGAAAACAGAGTTTAAAGAAAACTGCCATAAAGTAGAAGAGCGACAGTAGAAGGAGCAGAATACATGTTTTTTGTTTTGTGAGTAGAAGAAAGAAAACCACCCTAAAGCGTAAGAACCATGCTGCAAATTAATATAATGCTTGGAAGGAGGTGTGTGTGTGTGTGTCGTGTGTGTGTGTGTGTGTGTGTGTGTGTGTTGCTGGACTGCAGTAAATTGCTGGGATGACCCATTGCCATCTGACATAGGGGTGAAAGTCTCTCTCAGGGACTTCGGTGTTTCTCTCTTTGAAGCACTTGATACCTGGTGTGATCTGATCTGTTCCAAAAGGGAAATGTTTCCACTCTGAAAAATCTTTATGAGCTCACGGACTTGTCCTTCTAGGAAGACAATTTTTACAATAGCTCGGAAGAGTAAGGCACGGGGAATCCAGCAGGAGTCAAGGTCTAAACCTCAATGTCCCTATTCAATTAAGACAATGGAATGTAACCAAGGACACAAGCAATATATTTTGATCCTGGATTGTATCTGAAGTTTATTCAAATGCATGTCTTCTATTGCAAACCAGAAACATGCAATCTGGGACACTCAGTGATAGATGGTTATGGTCAGGTATTCTAAAGCAAGACACAGGCCATTTCCGCACTAGCCTGTTATAGTGCTATGATTTGACTTGCAACATCCTATGGAATCCTGGGGTTTGCAGTTTTGGGAGGGGCCAGCCAGCCCCTTTCGAAACTGCAAACCCCAGGATTCCATAGGATGTTGCAAGTGGAATTGTAGTGCTATACCAGGCTAGTGCGGAAATGGCCATAGTTTACACACAAATACAAATGTCTGGGGACTTTGTGGCAATGTGATAACAGGGCTGTTGTACCTGATTTTATTGCTGCTTTTTTTTCTCTGTAAAATCTATTTGTACCTATGCAGTTTTCCCATATGGACATGGGTCCTAACTATCATTTCAAACTACTAAATATAATTTTGCATGTTTGCAGTTGTGATACTGTGGTTGTAGGCCAAGGATGAACAACTTGTGGTTCTCCAGGTCTCATTGGACTGCAGGCCACATTATCCTTCACTCTTGCTTGTGCTGGTTAGGACTAATGAGAGTTGCAGTCCAATATCTGAAAGGAAAAAAATTGCTCTTGGCAAAGTAAATCCATCATTCATTTCATTTGTAATTTATGTTCCATGATAGCCAGTTTACTTGGAAGTAAATCCCATTGATTTAAATTAATTTACTTCCCAGTAAGTGTTTTTTAAGGTCTTTCAAGCCTCTGGTCTTTACACATAATTACTTTACTAGTTCATTAGCCTTTTCTGTTTCTGTACACTTTAGACTGAATCTTAAACTATTGCTGTTGTTGTGTGCCTTCAAGTCATTTCCAACTTATTCCATAACCCTGTGATAGGATTGCTTTAGAGCAGACCTGGGCATTGTACGGCCCCCGGGCCACATACGGCCCTTTGATTGGCTCTGACTGGCCCTTGTAAGGCTAATTGGAAATTACAAAATAAACATACTTTCTAAGGCCCTTTCCTCACGGGGGGGGCCCGAAACGGGGCTGCGCACGCAGGGGCAGAACTTACCTGCGAGCGGGTTGCTCTGTCCCTGTGGAGAGCGCGGATCCGCCATTCCAAACGCCGCCGAATTTCGGCGGCATTTGGCGGCGCTAGGCAGTGCCCAAAATGGCGGCCGGCCGCTTCTGGCGGCGCTCCGCCAATCAGGACAGCGCACCAGCTGGAAGCCCGCCCCCAGGCAGATCTGCAGGGACGCGCTACCACATCTTTGCAGTTCTTCACTGGGGGCTGCTACGGGGCAGCGCAGGTGAGTTTTATAAAAACCACTTGCGAAGGTGGTTTTTATAAAACTCACAGCGCCACCCCGCGGCTGCACTAGAGCAGTTTGAGGTCCAGAACCTCACTTTTTTTAACTGCTCTAGCGCACCCCCCGGTGAAGACCTCCAGGAGAGGTCGCTCTAGCGTGGGCAATATGCCCGGCCCTCCACAATATTTTTAGTTTCTCATGTGGCCCCATGGAAAAAATAATTGCCCACCCCTGCTTTAGAGTCAAGCCATTTCCAACTTATTCCACAGGATGTTGAAAGTGGAATAATAGCACTACAGCAGTCTAGTGCAGTAATGGCCTGTCTTTGTACTTTAAAGCAACCTAAAGCAATTCTATCACACGGAGCCTGAAACAATCCTATCACAGGGTTATCTGGGGCTGAGAGTGTGTGACATGCCCAAGGTCACTCAATGGGGCTGATTGAGGAATCAAATCCTGGTCTCCAGTTTTGTAGTCTGCTGGATTTCAAAATGACCCTTACTATACATATATATTATTTCACCATTACAGTTCTCTCTCCACATTCATGGGTTTGATCTTTGCAAATTTGGTTATTTGTGAGGTGTCTGCTTGCCTCCCTTTCCACTCTCCCTCTCTCATTCTCTGGCCTTTTGTCCAAGCATGCTTCCTTCCTTCTCTGTGCCCTGGCAAAAGGCAAGTGAATTGGAGAGGGAACGGTTCATAGGTCTGCAAGCCTTTTCCCCTCCACTCACCTGTCTGTCGCCCCTGCAGGCAGAAAGAAGGCAGAGCATGCAGGCGACAGGCAGGAGAATGGAGTGGGGGAGTGTTTTCCCCTCCGTTTGCTTGCTTGTCATCCACGTGGGAAGAAAGAAGGCAGGATGCATGGGTGATAGGCAGGAGAATGGTGGTGGTGGGGGCTGTGAGGGAATGGGAGGGGAGCACTTTTTTACTTTCACGAGGGTTCTGCACCCTGAACCCTTGTGAAAGGCAAGGGGCCACTGTACTTACAATCACCGTGCAAGGACAGAAATCCCACTCCTGCAGTTGAAAATGAGAGGCATTCCTAAGGCCATCTAATTTCTTTGTGCCTGAGTTTTGAACTAACAACTTTCTGGTTCACAGTTCTCACTTTTAAACAGTTTGTGACAACACTTTTGTTGTGCAGCAAATGTAGAGCTCTCAGTGATTTCAGGGATGGAAACTTAATACCATCTCACCTGGACTTCTGTTTTCAATAATATTTTGTCAGCAGGAAAATTTTATTTTCTCTCTGGCCCCCAGTGCACCAACTATTGCATTGATTATGTCATAGAGTGTTTTGTGGAATGTGGTTATATGAATCTTATGAGCTCTAGCCAATGCCCATGACATCATTGGTGATGAGTGAGCAGCTGTTCCACCTGGTTGGTGATATTCAGCCATACGTCCTCACTTGTTGGGGATTCTGCAACTTGCGGTTCTAAAAAGTCTGATTCCAAGTGTTGCAGACAGCAGAGAGGCAGAGAGGCTGGCAGGCAGGCAGGCAAGTATTGCACGTTTTGCGCTCTAGTCCTGACCACCAGAGGTGTGTGACTACAGCATATTAACCCCAAGGGAATATGGCCCTTAACAGGAAAAAAAAATCAACATTCCCATATGTGTCTTATGTTGTTAATTTTTGACATGGTTTATTTTAATTCCATTATTTGTTCTACGTCTTTTGTCACTCCACTATGAAGGTATTAATATAGCTCTCTAAAAGTGGGGGGGAAACAACATCCAAACCAAACAACCCAAAACAGCTACCCAATGGAAACTTTAATGAGTATAAACAGAGCTCTGGGGAGAAAGCAGTCTTCAAGGCAAGGCTAATCCAACTCTCCCCTCATCTTGAAACAAGTCTGTCTTCTCTGACTACATCAGAACAAGATATTGCACTACCTTAAACATGCATATGCTATAAAATATTTGAATTTCAGGAAAAGCCTGGAAGTATTGATGTAATATGTTACTTGCATTCGGTAATATTACCACTTGTTTACAACTGTTTTTGAATTCTATAACATGTATAAAGGGTTAATGTATACAGTGAATACAGAATAGCTCAGAAAGATCTTTTGCTTTTTGTTACTGTTTTTCATTCTTTGATATCTTCTATGAAACAGCTTTCTTGGCTCAGCGATCTAGATTTCTCTTGCAAACTAAGACAAATAGATATAAAGCAGACGAAAGAAGCAATTAAAAAAGAAAGCAGGGCAGATTATGAGCAGCCCAAGCACTCAAGCACCACATTATACATTATGCTCTAACAACCTGCAAGGAAACAATCTGAATGACACCGCAATGGTATCAGCTCCCAGTGGCCAATAACGTACCAGGGAAATGTGGAGTGATCCCAGACAAAGCCATGAGAAGAAGAAGGAGGAGTGCCCTGAAACTCTGGCCCTATTCTGGCAGCACCCCCACCCCACACACTGTGAGACGGTCTGTGGGAGGTGCTGTGAGTTTGTAGAGAACTAAGCTACATAATATTCTGCAAGTGTCTGGTTTAAATAATCTCCTCCACTCCCAAACCATTAAATAGCTTTTTAACTCTGAAAATGAGCTGATGTGTCAGGATTCTGACAGCTTCAGGCAGTGTTGTGCTGCCCTGGGACAGAGGAAGATTTAGAAAAATTGAACCAGCCTAGAGAATTGAATCTACATGCCCAGGAAAGTAGAACATGACCCATGACTACTCTCTGCTGTGCCTAGAATTATCCAGCCCCTTGACTATAGCCATTTCCGCACTAGGCTGTTATAGTGCTATGATTCCACTTTCAACATCCTATGGAATCTTGGGGTTTGCAGTTTCGGGAGGGGCCGGCCAGCCCCTCCCAAAACTGCAAACCCCAGGATTCCAAAGGATGTTGAAAGTGGAATCATAGCGCTATAACAGCCTAGTGCGGAAATTACAACCAGTTCCACCATGAGGCAGAGTGAGGCAACTGCCTCAGGGGAAGATGCTGGAGGGGGCAATCACAGCAGCCCCTGGCCATGCCTCCCAATGGCTTCTTCTGTATCCCCAAACTGTTTTGCTACCTTCAGGTGTGATGGCAGGACACTCTCATCCCTCTTGAAATAAAATTCAGCTTCCACTCAAGTTTGTTTCTGTAGATGGAACAGGGGCAGCAATATGCCTTGGATTGGCTCTGACCATGATTAACTGGTGCCTGCTCACCTATGTCCTGGCCACTGGACAAAATGCCCTGTATACTGTGGTAACCTGCAAAATTAATGTCTGATTCTGCAGTAGAAGCCATTCTGGAGGGGCCCCAAGAACTCCAAAATGTCCACCCCAGTGCTGTTGTAGTAGGCACCTGAAAAGATCTGAGGCAGTGTGAGAGAACCTTATTTGCAGGCCCTGCCTCTTGGAAAGTGAAGCCTTCCACCCACCTCATCTGGATCTGGCATCAGTATATTATTACATAACGGATATATGAAATGCCTTGCTGAGTCTGGCTAAAGTCCAATTTTATTTACCTTTTTGTCTTCATGTGTTGAAGCTCCCAGGCGATGTAAAGCAGTGAAAACTATGTGCTGCAGTTTGTTCCTAGAGTGCCACAAGTGGGAACTACAACAAAGTTTTGCAGTTGCAGTTTCAGGTGCTCCTGTTCAGGGTTTCAGTCAGCCAGTCATGTCCCCTGGTCTCAGATACTCGACTGCACTCCCCCCGTTCCTTTTCTTGCTTTCCTTGACAGTCAGCATTGTGTGATCACTGAATGTACTCAATCTTTACCATGCTGTTTTTGGATTCCCTCCCCCAAATGACAATTTGTATTCCTGATAAACCTCTAAAAGGTCTCTCCTGGAGCAAAAACATCCTGGAGGGATATCATGGTGAAAGCACTCCTATCCCCTTCAGGGAGCTAGAGGGCATGTGGGGATAAAATTTTTATTTATTTGATGGTTATGGTATGCCCCTCCAAGATCTTCTCAGCGGCCAATGTGTCACCCTAAAACCCAAAAGTTGCCCACCCCACTTTAGAATAAAGGACAGGTCTGTGATGCAGTGGTACAGCTTTCTGAAGAGCTGAGGTTGAATCCTTTGCATCACTTTGGAAGGAGTGTGTTACCCTGATTTCTGAGGGCCCTGTGAGGGACACCTTAATGTGCTCAAAATAATGGGGAATGGGAATTAGCAAGAGCACAAGCTAAGCAATGCAAGAGGTAGGGCAACCTAGCGAGATCTTGGACCCAATGTTTACAGGGTCAGACCAAGTCAATAATCAAGCAGAAGTAAATTAAAGTTGTTTTTCTTTATTTTGAAAACACAGTCAATACGTATGTATGCAAACACTCACACAGATCTTATGAAAGAAAGGTAGGAGCTGGATAGAGGATTTTAAGAGGGATTTTTAAGGGAAAATACTACACCTGATCCTGGAGCCCAGATAGTCACAAGAAAAGTCTGTTGAAGCAGAGATTCTCAGCATGTGGAAGCTGAGGGGAAGGCTCAGCGAACGGAGCAGCAGCAAGGCAGGATGGAAGCCAGGAGCGATCCGAAGAAGCACTCAAAATCAGGGGGTCTTATAGGGGAAAATGTGCCCGTAGGCTAGTCCGTTCCCTGGGAAAACAATGGGTTTCAGGCTGGAGACAAAGCCTCCGAATGGTCAGTATTTAGCATGATTGAATTATGACAGAGTTGTCAATAGCGCAGACAGTATGCAAACGAGAAGTGCTTGACAGTTGGATATTCAGCTCCTCAAGCTGCCCGCTCGGGGCAGGGGATCTTTTGTAAACTGTGTGGATACATAATGAGTGTTTGCCTGGAGGTCTCCTGAAACTGCAGTCCGGCAATTACTGGCCTGTCTGGATTTATTTTGTAGTGTTCAGCTGTTTTCGGCCATGCCCGTGTGCGTGCTTGTCCGGGGGCCTCGCAAACACATGGAGAGGAATGGGTAGTGAAGGCCAAATTCTTGATATCAAATGATATCTAATATACCACAGATCTGGACTAGAAACTATAGTAATAATCCCCCGCCCGAAAATGGGCGATTTGGGGACAATATCGAACACTTTCCAATCAAAAACAAAAATAGTTTTAGAGCCGAATAGGAGTCTTAAGGCACAGCGCTGGTATTTCTCTATAGGGAGGGGGGAACCTTGGGGGAAACGAAGGATTTCTATCTACAGAAATACATTCCTAACTATAACTAAACACATTCACACAAAAGGTACATAAGCAATAAACAATAAGGAAATCTTATGAAAGCAAACACGTGCCTGCCAATGAGGCACTGCAAGTATGAGCAAGGAAAAATGACAATGGTTACAAAATATTGATGTCCGCAAACTAGCTAACAATTGCTTGCTGACTATTAGCTGCTTGCATCTTGCAGATCTTGGATGAAGGAATAGTCCATTTGGAGCTTCTTCGGTGATCAGGATAGCAATCGTCTTTTAAACTGAGTCTTTTTGTCAAAAAGTCTTTTATCTCCGTCGGGAGGTGTTTGGGTCACCCCCTCCCCATGGTCCCACAGCTACTGCAGAGGAATTGGGCATCTTCTTGGACCGGCTCCCGAATGGAGCTGCTATTTTCTTCTTCACCCCCTCCCCCACGATACCCGGGGGTGATGGTCAAGTCTGGGGGAATCCTCCCGGTTCTCCAGAGCTGTCGACCTATAACTATTTTTGCAACAGAACTGACAACAAGGTTATCCAATATATAGATAAAACGCAAATTACCAGCTCACCGCCTGATGGGAGTTCAAGTGAAACTATAAAAATCTTGGCTCGCTATAACCTGAAAGTTTATGGAGGAGCGAAGATATAAATAGCTCTCAAGAACAGAGCTGTATTAGCCCTAGCAGGGCCTATTCAGGTAATGAGTCTGTGAATTCAGACCCCGCATCAATCTGTGTCCCTGAGGCCGCCTCAGCCATGTCAACCTGTACCCTGAAGCCAGGATCCGGCCAGCAGCCAGCCAGCCAAAGTCATCCCAGAACAGTATGGGATTCCATTTGGCAGATGTTCGCCGAGCCCCCCCACTCAGACCTAGAGCTTGGATCCAAGCCTGATGATGTAACCTGAGGGCTTGGGGTGTTGCTGTATGGTGATGGTGGTTCGATGTAGGTTCTGAATGCACAACTTCCCTACCTCAAAAACAGCTGGACTCCGGTGCAGGCCTGGAGATTGGTCACCCGGATAGGCTTTTTGCAAACAGACAAAACATCTCAATCAACAACTATTTATACTAAGTATAAACTATATACAAATTAGGGAACTCGGATCTCCCAATTCTCAATAAAATTGGCCAGCTTGTAGCTGGAAAATTTGTTTCTTGACCCACAGTGAGAGGCCAATTAAGCATAAGGCTAGTATGACCTGGAAGACTACCAGTATTATTAAAGGGTGCAAGGCAAAGTGGGTATGGCTTGCCCGGTTGAGGACCAGCTGAAGGTATCCCACCATGACTGTTGGGAGTCCACTTCCAAGTCCTTGGATGATTCGACAATCACTTTGGCGGAATGGTTAACTGTCAAGGCAATTTGATGGAGGGAATGTGACACCGCCAGGACTCTGTGTGCTGGGCAGGTGAGATTCCGTAGCCATGTAGACACGGAGATCTCATCCTCAAGGTGGAATCCGACTAGTTTGGGCTCCGTGGGCACATATCTGGTTTCTAAGATGTAATCTTTTATCTCTCGCCTGAGGTAAAAGTTCTGTCCAAAACAATCTTGAATGTGCTGTGCACAAAAGCAAGGGTTGCCGGCGGTGCAGTTAATGATTACGGTCACACCTCTAGGTAATACTGTGACTTGTGGACAGGGGGTCCTTAAACAAAAGCAATCCTAAGTGATTTGAGCCATTACTGAGGAATTGACCAGGATTAGAATATATTCAGAGGCATTGCCATAACTGAAACTCTCCATATTTTGAAAGCACTGTACCCAATGTTGATGGAACAGGCAACCAGATAAATCAAAGGAATGTGTACCATTAGACCAGCAAGATAGAAAACTAACAAAATTTGAAATGCCAGAATGACACTGTGTTGTTCAAGGTTGGAGCTATGTTGCCTTTGTTGCAAAAGGGGAAGAAGTTTAAAATCTACAACTACAACTATAACTAAGACAAACTATATACACAAAAAGTGTGTCTCTTGAGTGTGTCTCTTCAAGGTGGCTGCCATCCCATGAAGAGAAGTGGAGCTGTTGCTTTGCTCCTTGGCTGCTGCACAAAGGAGGAGGTTGCCCAGTCTGAGGGCTTTCCCTTCCAGTCCTTTGTTTTTTTTTTATTATTAATTTTTTATTTGAGGGAGTTTATACACAATACAAGTGCTTAACATTATTTCTATATTATACAACAATCTTACATTAATTCTCCATTAAATTTCCCTTTTCCCCGCTTTGTTAACAAATGTACATATTAATTTATATATTACATCCTTCCTCTCCCTCCCTGTCTTCCCTTCCCTCCCTTTCCCACCCTCCTCCCTTACTTAATAAAACCATTCTTTCCCCTCCCAATCCCCCCCCTTCCCTCTCCCTACCCTTTCCACTCCTTCTTCCACGTTTTCTCCATTCCAAACTCTTTATTCTCTTTCTTAAACTAAACCTCCTTCATGTGAAGTCTTTTTTTGTTGTTGTTGTCTCTACTTCAATTAATAATATTTTCCTCTCTCTCTCTGAATTCCCACCTTACCTTAGCTGTTACCCTACAATTCCTTTATTGTATTCTTTACCTCTCTTCTCATTTCTCTTTCACCCATCTAATAATACCTTGCCACTGCCTTTCGAATTGTTGAATTGAATTACCTTTTAAACTGTTGGATAGTTTTTCCATTTCCATGATGTCCATCACTTTTAATTTCCATTCTTCTTGAGGGGGCTCTTTTTCTTCTTTCCAATATTTGCATAGTTCAACCTCGCTGCTGTTATTAAATTTAACAATACTTTCTTTTTCTTCTTCATTTCACTCTTCTCTTAATCATATTTAATAAGTATATCTCCGGTTTCATCTCAAAATTCATTTCCAGTAATTTGGTTAAACTATAATGAATTTTTTTCCAATATTTTTTTGCTATAGGACATAGCCACCATGTATGAAAGTAGGTTCCCATTGTTTTTCCACACTTCCAGCATTGCCCACTTCCTTTTCCTGTTATTTTCTTTAATTTTTTGGGGGGTTATATACCATCTATGCATTGATTTGTAAAGGTTTTCTCTTAATGCCAAACTCTGTGTAAATTTTATATCTTCCTTCCATACTTTTCCCCATTTTCTAATTCTATATTTCGACTGAGGTTTTGTGCCCATTTTATCATATAATCCTTAATCTGTTCCTGCTCCAATTCTCTTTCCAATAAAATTTTATAAATTTTTGAAACTGTTTTTTTCTCCTTTTCATTAAGATTTCATCCAATTTATTCTTTTCCCTTTCCCATCCTCTATTTTTCAAATCCATTTTATACCTTTCTTTTATTTGCCGATAAGGGAACCAATCTAATTCTATATTCTGCTCTTTAAATTCTTCTTTACTCTTCATTTCCGGTATTCTTCCTTCCCATCTTATTATATCCGTATATCTTAGTATTCCACCTTGTCTTGGTCCTGTTATTTAAATGCTTCTTGGGGTGATGTCCAAATTGGTAATTTATTGTAAAATTTCTTGTTGATCATCTGCCACACTCTCATCAAGGCTCTTCGAATATAGTGATCTCTGAATTCCCTATCTATCTCCACCTTGTTATAACATAAATATCCATGCCATCCAAAATTTACGTTAAATCCTTCTAATTCCAATAATTTGTCATTTTCCAATTGTATCCATTCTTTTATCCATTCTAGACAGCATGTTTGATAGTATATTTCTAAATGTGGTAATCTGAATCCTCCTCTCTCTTTACTATTTTGTAGTACCTTCATTTTTATTCTTGGTTTCTTCCCTGCCCATATAAATTTAGATATTTCCTTATTCCAACTTGTAAATGGTTTTTTATTATTAATTATTGGGAGATTTTGGAACAGAAACAAAATCTTTGGGAGCACCGTCGTCTTTATAGTATTTATCCATCCTAATAATGAGAGATCCAATTTATTCCATTTCTGCATGTCTGATTTAATTTGATTCCAAGTTTTTTGATAATTATTTTCATAAAGTCGAATTTTTCTTTGTAATATAAATGCCTAAATACCTAACCTTTTTCTCAATATTAAATCCCAAAGATTTCTTTCAACTCGTCTTCTTCTTTTTTGGTCATATTCATTGTTATTAATGATGATTTATTCTTGTTTATCTTAAGATCCGCCACCATTCCATTTCTTTCAATTCTTTTAGCAAATTGGTCATTGTTTCTTTTGGATCTTCTAAAAATACCACCATGTCGTCCGAGAAAGATCTTATTTTATATTCATTCTTCTTTATTCTTACCCCTCTCATCTGACTTGATTCTCTAATTTTATTACTCATAATCTCCAGTGTCAGAATAAACAACAGCGGTGAGAGTGGACATCCTTGTCTCACCCCCTTTGAAATCTTAATCACTCTAGATCTTTCCCATTAATCACCAAATTGGCCCTTTGATCTTGATATATTACCTCTATCCATTCTTTAAATTTTACTCCACAACCATACTCTTCAAGACTCTTTTTCATAATTCCCCAAGAATGTTATCAAAGGCCTTCTCTGTGTCGAGAAAAGCCATTGCAAATTTTTTTCCGGGGTTTTTTCATAAATATTCTATACAATTTAAAACTGTTCTTATATTTTGTTTGAGATTTCTCCCCGGTAAGAAACCAGTTTGATCTTCGTGAATATAATCTTGGAGTATTCCTTTTAATCTTCTATTTAATATTGCTGTAAATATTTTATAATCAATATTTAAAAGTGATATCGGTCTATAGTTTCTCACATCTTTAATATCTTTTCCTTCTTTGGGAATTAAAATAATATTTGAGTCATCCCATGATTTTGGTCTACCTTCTGTTAATAATGTCTTTATCATTTGATAATATGGTGTGTCAATTCTTCTTGTAATTTTTTATAATATGTTGCCTAAATCCATCTGGTCCTGGGGATTTCCCCTTTTTTAATTCTTTAAATGCTTCTATCACTTCAGACATGGTGACTGAAGAATTCAAATATTTATGATGTTCCTCTGAGATCTTCTTTATTTTTTGCTTCTTTAGGTATCTCTCTATTCTATTATATTGTTGATTAGTCACCTCTTTACCTGTAAATAAATTTTCATAGTATTTTACAAATATCTTCATAATTTTTTCTTGATCTGTAATTGTATCTTTCCCTCTTGTATTTCTGTAATTATATTCTTCTCCCTTTTCTTCTTCAGTCTATGTGAGAGCCACTTCCCAATTTTATTAGCATGTTCAAAGTGGTGGCACTTCAGATATGTCAATTTCCTTTCTATCTCTTCCATTGTTAGTTGAGATATTTCTTTTTGAATTATTTTTATTTCATAATTTATTCTTTTCTTATCCATACTCCCTTTTAATTCTTCTTGTTTCTTTTGCAGCAGTAATGACAAGTTCTTAAATTTTTCCTCTTTCTTCTTTTTCTGTAGATATTGTTGCTGTAAAAAGAATCCTCGATTACTGCTTAGCTTGTATCCCATACCGTACTCATTTTAATCCCCTCCTTCATGTTTTCTTGAAAAAAGAAATTCAAATTTTCCTTTGCCTTTTTTAAAATTTCCTCATCTTCAAAAGATTGTCATTCAATCTCCAATTAAACTGTTCTTCATATCTTTAAAGGACAAAGTTACTGGGTTGTGATCTGAGGCAATTTTGAGAAGTATCTCAACTTTTTTGATGTCTTTTAATAAATTCTTTGATACTAAGATCATTCTATTCTTGATAAAGTTTGATGCACATCCGAGAGAATGTGCAATCTTTTTCCATTGGGTGTATTGATCTCCAAGAATCTATCAATGTTCAATTTTGAATCATTTCAAAAAAAGTCTTCGGCAATTTCCTTGATCTTTCTTTTTATTCTTCTTACTTGTTTGTTTATCATTTTCTGTATCCAAAACCCCATTCCAATCCCAGCCAAAATCAAATTCTCATATTCATAATTTTGAATTAAATCCTCTAAATTTTTATAAAATTCTTCCTTCTTTTCATTTGGAGCATATATACCCACGAATAACATCTTCCTATTGTTTATCTGTATTTCTATTCCTATAATCCTTCCTTCTTATCTTTGAATAATAATTTTGCTGGTATCTTTTTATGAACATACACTGCCACTCCTCTTTTTTTCTTTTCAAATAATGTCGTAAAACATTCTCCTAGTTTTTTATTCTTCAGAAATTTCTCATTTTTCTTGTCAATATGGGTTTCTTGTATACATATAATTTCCCCCTTTAATTTCTCCAACTGATGAAAAATTTGTCTTCTTTTGTATTGTGAATTAATACCCTGGACATTCCACGTTATTATTTTTCATCTTCGATCTCTAGTTTTTATTATTTATTTATTTTACTCCAATGACTCCACTACTAATTCTTCTTCCTCTCTTGTTGATTCTTCTTCCTGATCCGATAAATTTATAATTTCCTCTTTACTCTCTTGTTCTTCTTCTTGTTGAATATCTACTTCCTTTTTATCTTTCTGATTTCTTACCAATTTTTCTTTCCTTTTTTCTTTTTTCCGTCCCCGTTCTCTTCCTGCATGTATTTCCTGTAGAATTCTTTTGCTTGATCTATTGTTGTCACTTTTGCGATTTCCCCTTAAAATAAAAGAAGATCCCTCTGGGATCTCCCACCTATATCTTATATTTAATCTCTGTAATTGTCTCGTCAGGAAAAATATCTCTTCTTTGTCTTAGTAATACCGATGGAATGTCTTCCTTCCAGTTCTTTGAATGTGCTTGTTTGTGGGTCTCTGAAATTACTTGCAAGAGTGGCAGTGCCCACTCATGGCTTGAGACCCTTTTGACCAAATCAAAGTGAAGGCTAGTATCTGACCCAAGTGCCTCCCAAAGTACTGCATTTCGTGGCAGGATGGTGATCAAGACGGAGCCATGGACTGTCTTGGCCCCTTCAAGATCACCAGAGTAAAAGGTATTGGGTGCCACTGAATAGGAATGTAAGCTGGCACCAGTATAGCTCTGTGGAGCGGAAGGCAGTAGCCACATCTACCTCTGTGTGGTATTTGGGACTCACAGTTATAGTTGTTGAAGTCTCCCCTGATGGAATGTAATTAAGGGGAAATATGTAGTGTCAAGTCAGGGTGTGCCAGGGTGAGTGCCTTTGCTAACCTGTGTCTGGCTGGGCAGGAACATTTTGCTGCTGAATCCCCAGAACCACAGGAAATTCCCTTGAAAGAGGGCATGGAGAGGGTGGATTCTCTCTGCCAAGGTTTCAAGAAAATCTTGGTGGGAAGCCCTTGCCTTAGCCCAGGAATGGAAGTGTTAGATTTCCAAACGCTGGACTGTTGGACAGCCGCCACTAGCTAGGAAAAGCCACCACTGAGGAATACTGAGAGTTACATTTCAACAATATCTGGAAGGCAGCATGATCCACCTCTGCTTAGCCCTTGCAGAGCTGATGCCAGCTTGACTGGAAAGCACTGGACCAGAGATTCAGCTCTTTCTGCAGAAAAAGCATTGCAGTCTAGTGGCACCCATGATGATGTCTAGTGGTGGTGGAATCCACAACGTCCAGGGGACTCAGTGATTTGGATGGCACTGCAGGGTCCTTGCCTGGGAGGAGTCTATAAAGTGGTAGGATTAAATAACTATTTCTTTCTTCTTCCTGTCTTGTGCAAGTCTCTGTCATCTCTTATTCTGTGCCACCTGATCTCTCTTTTCCCCACAAACCACCCATATGAAACTGGGCTCAAAGACTGATGGTTCTACCCCTTTTTTTTTTCAGGACAAACAAAAGCCCTTGCTTAAAGAATCCCTCAACCAGTGATGGGAAACTCATGGGCCCATTTTCCCCTCAACAATGAGAAAAGGGATTTTCCTTCCTATCTTCTACAGTACAATGAGGCTTTCAAAAAGCCTCTGGATGCTAACAGAGGTTTTTAAATGCCTCATTGCAGTGTGGGAGGAGACATTTTTGTGGAGGTCACTGCTGAGAAGAGAAGGGCTAACTCTCCCTTTCCTAAAGCTGTGATCTGCTCCTTGAAATGTCCAGTGGAGCCACCAAAGCCTCTTAAAAAAGTCCAAATGTAGTGGTGAGATGCGTGATTGGGTCTATATACATTTGTGGAAAGAGGTTGGGCACTAACGTGGGGGCTTCATGCCTGCAGAGGCATGGTCTCATGCACTGCTAGCTTTTTTCCCTTTCCCAAAATGTTGGCCTGGAATTGATGTGAGTCTTGGGGTGAATATGTTTCTAAGGACGGTATTGTGTAAGGGAAAAATTCCTACATGGAAATCACTTCAAAGTATTGTTGAGCAGCTGGTTTTGATGCTAACAATTTGCATTGGCAGAGGAACTGTGAAAATAAAATGTAACAACTGCTTGATGATAAGTTATTGTTCTATTAATATTTGTGTCTGGCTTCTCCATGCCAACTTCAAGAAGGTTGGTATTTTCTGGGGAACTCTAACTGACATAGTGATTGGTATAGTGATGCTATATCTGGCATTATACTGTTTGTCATACACACAACAGCAAGCTGAGGCACATACCAAGTTGGTATGGAGTAGGAGGGCAAGGAATACCAGCATTGCAATATCAGCAAGAATGATCACTAGTATGGCTTCATCACATTCCAGTTTCCCTCTTCAACACTGTGTGAGCATGTTACTACTGCTGAGGTGTGAGAAAAATGGTAGAATATGCAGTCTGTGAGCATTATAGTTAATAGGACCAGTCTAAGATGTTTGTTGTTTTCAGGCATGGAAGTAACACACTAAAACTACAACATAATCTGTAACATGTTACGAGGGGTGGGTTATGAGAGTATAGTGCTGTCTCTTCTGCCTCCAAATGTCATGATTAGTAACTATTACTGTTTTATGTAGTGGCATTTCTCTGTTCCTTAGCTTGCATCTTTTGTGTCATTAAAACAGGTTTCTTTGGTCACGTTTGAGGGATCCCTCCACAACAAATTTAATTCATTTCCTTACTTTTTAGATGGCTGTTTGTTTTGAGAAAAGACAATTAAAAAGCCATGTAAAACCATGAAGTCATGTAACAAGCAACAACAAAATTATTAATGTTTTTCTTGCAATTAGAGATGAGTTGTTTTTAAAGGGGGCTTTGCAACATGTCACACATTAAGTTACCTTTTAAAAAGTATCTCTTTGTGTTGCCTAAGGCATTTTTGCTGAAATTCTTTTTTTATTATTATTATATTTATTACTTTGCTGAAATTCTTTTTAAAGAAACAACAGGGCTCTAAAATGTGAGTGTCTGGCAGGGAAGGAACATTTGCTTTGAATTAAGAGTTTTAATTCCATCCATTTACAAGACAAAGAAAAGAAAAGAGAAGAGAAAAGAAAAGAAAAGAAAGAAAACTCATCTGTTGAATGACGCAGGATGCTGTTGCATTGTACTACTTCAGACACCATATTAGTGCTAGCCAACTCAGTGATTTTATGTGTGATAACATGGGTCTGAAGGTTGAAGTTGTACCTGTCTAGTGAGGTCTATGTACTGCTACCACCTGTCTACAAATGTAGGAATAGTTCTGGCTGCCATCCCAGGATGCAATTTCATTTTACAAAAACACAGTTCAGCAGAATGGGCTTCTATAACAGCTGGATCCTTGTAACAAGTTTTCTACTTAATTCCCATTGCTGATTAGCTATCACTAGGGTTGCCATATTGTCAGTTTAGCCAGATTTTGCCCACATTCTAGCATGTTACTATTTGACATTAGCTGGCCTAGATTCACATACTTTTTTTAAAGTGAGTCTCTAGCCTGAGATAGGAGGCAAAATATGTAGTCAATATTTTGCCCATTTGTTTTGTGTCAAAGGAGTCTGCTAGTATTTTCAGTTTGTTTAGTGAATGAGTTAAATCTCACAGTGATGAATGATATTCTTCAGTATCTTAGAAACTTCAGTCTGTAGCATAATCCATTGCCTTCCAAGGCCTTGGATAAATGTAGTGGGAGATGGTGGAATATGTTTTAAGAGGTTTACTTTGTAGAACTGCCTGAAAACAGTGCACAGAAAGAAATGCACTATTTTCAGGCGTGAAGAGAGGAAAGTGATGCAACAAATCTGAGAAGCAATGCAATGCAGGGTAAAAGCTGCTAGTATCACAATAAGATTATTAGTGTTTAAGTTGCCACAGGCTCTGTTGTTTTTACTACAATGTACCCGATGTGACATAATCATAGATATTTTACTGGTATTCCAGAAATGCAAATTCTGTTTTATCTTCCACAAGCTTCTGGAAGATGAGCTGAGCTCATTTCTGCAACGAGGAAATGATAAGTTGGGAGCAGGCATGAGGAAAGGACAGATAGCAATTTACTGAAGTAGATGCTTTCAGGAATCTTAGACTTATGGGCAGTGATTTTCAGCAATGAAAAGAAATGAGATGTGCATTTGGAAGGATTGACTCTGCCTGTCCTTGACTTGGGAATATGGTATGGTCTTTTGAACTGTGGGGAACTTGTAGCCTCTGGGTTGCATGGAACCCACAGGGACTTTTGTGCACTCACCCCTCCCCAGGGCACTGTAAGAATTCTACAAAGCCCTCACAAAAAAACAAAACAAAAAAACAGCAACAGCAACAACCTTCTCTAAACTAATAACGTCCCCATCCAGAAAGCCTCCTGGAGGTTACCAGCTGTTGCAGATGACAGAACACCCGAAACCCTTGACTAAAGGAAAATGGTAAAAAGCAGCCATATAATAAAACCCAAAGTAGCATCTGCTTCCCATTTCCAATTATTTTTGGTCAACTTTAGGGATAGGGCAACTTGTCGTGGGGGTGAGAATTGAACCCTCAGCCTTCCACAGTTGCCCACTCCTGCTGTAGACATATGTCTTACCAGGTTAAATGAATCTTACAGTTAACTAAGTGTACACATGAGCTTTATGTATTTATATTTATTAAGATTGCCTTTTGTGCTGTAATGTAACTCATACAAAGAGAATAAAATACCAGCTACTGGATGTGTGGGCTGTAGAAAGTATTTATATTGAGGCGAAGTGGAAGTAAAATGTGGGAGGATGGTGTTAAGGAGGAAAAGTGGGTCTGCGACTTTGAATTGACACGGAGTTTGAAATACATACTGGTTGGAATTCATCATTATATGTATGCATAACTAACTAGCATTTTCTGGCCCAACCTCCAAACCTATTATATCAGGGCAATCACCAGAATGGGAAAAGAAGGTTCGTTCAGCTGGTGATCAGAGTTCAGGAGAATGACATTTCCAGTTTTTCCTTCCAAACAACAAGAAACTGCTTCTGGGCCATGCTGGCTGGTGGGAGGGTGGTGGTTGTAGAAACATCATCCTCCTGCACCTGGATTGCCACCTGAATGGAGCTCCTCTGCCTGGTCCATCAGCTGTCTGTTAATATAGATCTGGGAAGGCATTCACAGGCCATTTCCACATAGGGCGAGGGAATCGCCCCACGCCGCTACTTACTGGACTTTTTGGTTCCCCGGTCCAGTCCATGCCGCTCTGGAGCAATGTGTGCTCGTTGATATGCACTGCTCCGGCGTCCCAAATGGTGGCTTCCGGTTGGTTGAGAGTCTCGACCAACCGCTGAAGCTTGCCAACCTAAAGCCCGCCCCCAGCAGATCATAGGCTTGCATTGGGGCGAGCCTGCAAATCTGCATAAGGGAGCAGGCTCGCAGTGGCGCGCTGGATGACCACTTGGGATCATTCCGGAGCAGGCTGAGGTGCGGATCTACGTTAAGTAGGTCCAACCCAGTCCGTTCTCAGGTGCAGACCTCCTCCTTGGAGGACAGACTGCACTGTTTTAAAAACCCCATGCGGAAATGGCCACAATCATAGTAGTAGTGCCCCAATAGTGATTATGTCATGTTCATGAACGCAAATTAGTTACAGACCCACAACTTGAGGTTATATATCTATAGCTACAATACTGAATTCCAGCTCTTGTTTTGGACCTAGAAGAACACCTTCCTCTGTTTTCAAAGGCTGTAACTATGTTTGGCATAAGCTTTTATGGACAGCAGTCCATTTCATAAGATGCATGGAGTATTGCCTTTCTTGGTGGGTTATTATGTAGGTATTTAGGTATAATCATTGGGGTGAGAGGGAAACACAATTAAGTACAAACATTGTTATCTGAATAACATAAAACAAAGAAAGGGAAATGGAGGGGGAAAAGTAGGGAATGTAGCAGCACCTTTAAAACCAACTGCTTTTTATTTTAGCATGAACTTTCATGGATGTAAACTAACTTCTTCAGCTGCAGTACAGAATAATGACTAGGCCTCAGGATAATAAAGCATACTTACACAGTGTTGCTGCAAAATCTGCCTTTCCCTGAGTTTATGAAGCCAATAAAAAATAACTCAGAGAGATTGAGTAGGGTAAGGAGGCTTATTTAATTAAGTCAATTAAAAATTACCATTAAATATTATCAGTTGATCAATTGCAGTGGCATTTTTTTATATCAATTCTGTCAGTGATGAACACATTCTCTATTTGAAATTTATATTCTTCTTGTACCTTCAAAAATGTACATTATTGGTTGAACTTTTACACTGTCAGGCTAACACAGCCTTTTACTTATATCTAGAGCTATATTGCTGCTGTTTTTTTCTCTTCAGAGAGTTAAAATGTTTATCTTCCAGCACAGGCTAACCAGTAGCTCCTTGTTTTTCACCCCAATGTCTCTTTATCTTTTCCCACGTCCTGTTGACAAAACAGTTCCCTTTTACTGCTCTAAGCATGTTACCGTTTATACTATAACACCCAACATCTTGCTTAAAGGCATATATTCAATTGCTAACTTCATCTGCTAGAAAAATAGTAATTAATTAATTATTTTATATGATGCATTATCAACAGCTGTGGGAGAATGGTAGAATGGCCATTTCCTCACTACACTGTTATAGTGCTATTATTCCACTTTCAACATCCTATGGAGTTTTGGGGTTTGCAGTTTAGAGAGAAGCATTTAGAATTCTCAGCCAGAGAGCTCTTTGGCCTCAGTAAACTTCAAACCCCAGAATTCCACAGGCTATTGAAAGTGGAATAATAGCACTATAACACATCACTCTCCAGGACCATCTATCAATTCTCCATAAAGTAGTCATCATCTGTCTCTGTCTTTGTCTCTCTTTCTCTCTCTCTCACACATAGACTTTCCAGCTCCATATACTATCTCTGTCATCCCCTGAGCTTAGAAAAGTTACTCTTTTGATCTACAAAAAGGATCCCCAAATCCACCAGTCAGCAAAGCTTCAGAAGCATGGAAGAGTAAGGGCCTTTCTGCATTAGCCTGTTATAGTGTTGTCATTCCACTTTGCACATCCTATGGAATCCTGGGGTTTCTAGTTTACTGAAGCCCAAGAGCTCTAAATGCCCCTAGCTAACTGCAAACCCCAGGATTCCATAGGATGTTGAAAGTGGAATAATAGCACTATAACAGGCTAGTGCAGAAATGGCCAACGTAATAGGTTCCAGAAAGATGCAAATCATTTCCTTTGCCCTAAATTTTCAAAGAGTAGGGTGTGGCAATCCAGATCTTTCAGATCTTTACACTAATCGGTATGGATGTGTGAAAGAAACTAATCTGCTTGCCAAAAGGCAGTTTCCCTGGGTTGGAAATTCTCTTTGTGAACCATGGGAAACTGACTACTGGTAAGCAGATTTATTTCTTTCACACATGCACAATAACTGACAGACAATAAAGATCTGAATGACCTGTATCACCAGGTCCAAACCCCTTGAAAATTTAGAACAATGGACATGATTAGCTTCCTCCTGGATCCTATTACATTCTGCATCACTCCAATATCTGTATAAATATTCTTTATAACTCAAGGCTTTAATATAACTTTGTACTTTATCTGAAGAAGTGGGTTTATATTCACCAAAGACCATAATAAAATAAAAACCAGCCAAAGATTGTGGTAAAATAATAATAATAATAAAACATCTAATCTTAAAGGTGATATAACATTCCTTCTTTTTTCTGATCTCTCTCTCCTTTCTTCCTTTTTATGGTGCAAGAGACTAAGGGCCTTTCCACAGTGCACCGTTATAGAGCTATTATTCCACTTTCAACTTGTTGTGGAATCCCAGGTTTGCAGTTAGGGAGGGGCCTTTAGAATTCTCAGCCAGAGAACTCTTTGGCCTCAGTAAACTACAGACCCCAGAATTCCACAGGATGTTGAAAGTGGGATAATAGCACTATAATCAGGGGAGTGTCCTGTGGTATTCATAATAATCTGTAGAGTGAGTTTTTTGCCATCAGCAAAATGTAAAAACAGGAAAAAAAGCAAAAAACTAATGGCAAGAAATTACAGTGATCTTATGAGAATACTGTGTGAAGCCACTGTGTGTGACAAAATCATAGAACCACAGAGCTCGAAGGGACGATAAAGGTATCTACTCCAACCCCCTGCCATGCAAGAATATATAACTAAAACATGGCTGAGAGATGGCCATTCAACCTCTGTTTAACGATCTCCAAAGAAGAATAGCCCATGACTATCTGAAGCTGTGTGTTCTATTGTTGAAGAGTAAGGAAGTTCTTCCTAAGGTTTAGGTAGAATCTCTTTTCTTGTAATTTGAATCTATGGATTTGTGTTCTAGTCTCTAGCTCAGCAGAAAACAAATTTGCTCCATCTTCTACACAGCAGGGAAATAAAAATATTGCTGTTGGTGTTGTTATTATTGCTCATTA
The DNA here is from genome assembly GCA_948472985.1 of Iguana delicatissima. NCBI lineage: Eukaryota > Metazoa > Chordata > Lepidosauria > Squamata > Iguanidae > Iguana > Iguana delicatissima. Next base: position 84,663 of record CAOKZL010001849.1, read on the forward strand.
GCATTCTCATTGTTATTGTCCTTCTTACCACCACCTTACACAGTTGTTTTACATGGTTTCCTTCTCTTCCCCATCCCTACAGCAATTTGGTGAGATGGGTTTGATTCAGGGGTCATATCTCACCAAAAGGCATCTAGTAAACTTCCTGACTTAACAGGGATTTGAACTTTGGTCTCTCTGTTCCAAACAGAACATTCAAACAATTAATATGGAAGCTCTGTTAGACCATTGTGTTACCCTGTTTTCTGGGGGTCCTGGAAGGGACACCTAAATGCTCTCTAAATTAAGCAAGTTGGGGAAATTAGTCAAAGAGCACAGGCTAGCAATATGAGAAGCAGGGCAACACAGCAGAATCTTTTACCCAATGTCTACAGGGTGAGACCAAGCCAAGAAGCACACCAAGTTATAAGAATAATTCTGATCTTTATTAAAATACAAACACACGGTGTATGCAACACAATCACACAGAGAACTATGGAAAAATAAAGGTTGGGGTGGGACAGAGGGAATTTTAAGAGGGATTGTTGAATTGGGGTGATACTACACCTGTCCTGAAGCCCGGGTAGATCACTGCAAAAGTTCGAAGGTGTGTAGTCTCACTATGTGGGACTGAGGGGAGGCTCGTCAGATGGGGCAGGAGCAGCTCGGGATGCAAGGCATGAGCGCTCCGTCAAGGAGCTTGAACTTGGGGTTTTTATAGGGAGAAATGTGACCACAGGCCATCCCGCATTTGGGAAAAACAATGAGTTTTGAGCTGGAGACAAAGCCTCCGAAAGGTCAGAATTTAGCATGATTGAATTTGTTCCGAATTGACAATGAAATGGACAGTATGCATACGTAGAGTGCTTGACAGGTGAGGACACTTCTAATCAAGCTGCCTGCTCGGGGCAGGGAGTTCTTTGTGAGTTGCGTGCATACATATTTACGCACTTGCCCTTGAGGTCTCTGGAAGCGTCGGGAAGGCTATTTCTGGCCAGCCTGTATTGTTTGGAGTATTACGGCGATTATTGGCCATGCCTGTCTGCGAGCTTGTTCGGTGGCCTCGCAAGCACGTGGAGAGGGGTGGTGAAAGAAAGCCAAATTATTGATATCAAAATGATATCCAGCGTTGTTTCCAAAAACGTGGATGGCAACGGCAATAACAATTGTATAAATGATGCCTTACTGTATAAATGGTGCCAACAACTTAATGGTAGAATAATATTGCAAATTGAATGTTTGGAAATTATGCAAACTTTATGGTGTACACATTTTCAAATCAAGCTGCCCTGATTCAGGAAACTGGAATATGACAAGTCCCAGTTCTCATAAATGAAAAAAAATGAAAGTGCCAGTTAGAAGATCTCCAAACTTCCTTCCTTGTATGACAAGGAAATTCAAGCTTATATTTTATAGCTCACCAGCCCCTTCCTTTTATGATGCATCCTAAGAAACTGGGGTAGGATTTTGTTTTCGTTTTTGTTTTTTTTACCTTTAAGAAAAAAAACAAAACAGAATAATATATGGATTATGTTGCTATGGCCAGGAACTGAACAGATCTCAAAGATCATCAGTGCTTTTGAGGATTTGTCAAACATGATATTGGTGGGTGTTTTGATCACACTGTAGAAAAAGCAGACCAGATGGTAGAAAGGATTAATTATCAAGCCCCCTGAAAATTAAGATAAGTAGCTTACGTTCGATGTAGTGGAAGGGTACAGGATTTTTGTTGCTCTTGGAGCTCTTAGACCCAAAACTCAAATTCTGAAATTTCTTATGGCTTTGACCACTGTCAACGTGTGTGACCTCAGTCTAGTGTTTGGCACTCTATATTTGAATCACTTTGGCAGGGCAAAATCTGGTCATGATTTGCAAGGAAACAAAATCACCAATATTTCAAATTTCACCTCCCCCCTGGCACTGCTTCTTATAGCCAATCTATGGTAAATCAATATTCAGTGGCACCAGGTGAATATCAGAATGTTAATTTGATATAGGATAAATAAACCAGAATGCAAATAAAAGGTGAATGAGCTTTCTGTCACAATGCTAGGTTTAACTAAAAAGAAAAAAACTCACAGTGCTTTGTATGGAAACAGCTAGCATGAAAAACTCCGCATGACAGCCAGGGGATGAGGACCCATTATTTGCTCTTGGAGAAAATACACACGTCCAAATGCACAGAACCTTAGGGTAAGAAACAGCTAGGAGTAGGAGGCAGGCAAAAAGTACACATCTTTATTTCTTTAAATTTTTCACATAGATGTATATGCACAAATTCTGTCAAAAATCTCTCACAAAAAAAAAAAGAAAAAAAGAAAAGAAAAGAAACAAAAAGAAAAGAGAAGAGAAGAATTTCAAATCTGTTCCAGCAGAACAAATGGCGTTAGCCATTTCATGTAGGCATAAACAACTGCAAACTACTTGTTGCAAAACAAGGAGCCATGTGCATTTAGGGTCTATTCATACCACATTGTTATAGTACTAGGATTTCACTTTTTCTGTCATGGCAGCTTCCTGTGTGATCTTGAGTTATGAAGTCGGGTGGGGCACTTGAGTTTTCTGGCTGAAAATTCAAAATGTCTGTCTAACTGCAATCCCTAGGATTCCATAGGCTGTTGTCATGGCATTTAAAGTAGAATCATAAAATTATAATTGTGTGGTATGAAAGGGCCCAAGCTGATTTTGTACAATACCAGTGCAAGGTATATTGCTACCTGAGGCAACAACAAAATGGCACCCTCTCTGTATTCCCCATACTGGTGTAGCATCTTACTTCAACATTGTTGATGGAATGGTGTCTTTCATCATACTGGAAAGGAGCAGACTAGCTTAGCAGGCACAGGGAAAGCAGTATAGCTCACGTAGCTGATGCCCAACAACTCACCTCTGTGAACTCCCTGAGGCTGCTGTCTTCAATGTGTCTAATGGTAGGGCTGGCCATGCTATTATACATTGTGCAGCAAACATGATGAAGTCAAGTTCATATGGACAAAAAAGAAAGGAAAAATTGATAAAAGGCAATGAATGGACTCTCTCACAAACTTCCACTTTTATTTTGGTCTAATTGAGGGCCTTGAAGCATTCAAGGGTGAAAATACTGAGGAAAGGAAGTGCCTCAAATGTAGGTGAAGAAGAAAATAGCTATTCTATACAGCCAGTAAGGATAAAACTACAGGACCATACACATGTGAAAAGAATACAGAGGCATTTCCAAAAGCAAAGAAAGCACTGAAAATGAACTAGCTTATGTTGACTCCATGTTAGTTTGCGATGAATTCCTCTTTCTGTGACTGACCAAAGGAATGCAAGCCTGTTATATTGACCTTCAGGATACGTGCTGTCTTTCTCAAACCATAATAATACACACTGTGGGGTCTTAAGTTTACACCTCACTGTCAGCCAAGACTGTGGTTGTGCCATGTGTACTTTGTTGAGCCACAGCCTCTCCCTAAAGTAAATAGAGAGAGAAAGAAAGTGAAGGGAATGGAAAAGTAAGTAATCATATAATGCACAAAGATGGTACGATACAGAAGAGCCCTGTCCCATGTGATACAGAGAAGAGTGTCATAAAACAAAGGATGATAAAAAAGTGCAAGTGCAGGTGAAAGGTACCTGATTCAGAAGTGAAGTTTCACTGTAGATCATGAGCCAAATGAGTGCAGGTGTTCCTGATGTACCTCTCATGAAACGTTTACACTATTCAAAGGATATAAAAGATATTTGTTTATTGCTGTTTTCTTTCTTTCACTCACTGCCAATCATTGAAGTGTCTAACTATGGTTGTGGAGAAGACACTTTTCAATTTTCCCTTTGACAAGTGCCTTGAGATTCCCACGCATTGTGAAGGGTAGATAGCTTGGCATCATGGTGCCATTATGGGCCTTGAAGATTTGTGGGTCATTGAAAAGTCAGAAGAGTCAGTTTATATATAACTGTGGCCCTCAGGGAGTGTGCAAGGCTGTCACTGGTCTGTGGCCAGTCAGTGTTCACAGGAGTGGAGAGACTACTCTGGGGAAGCATGTGCTAGAAGAGATGGAAACGGCTTCCTATTTGTCTTAAGGACTAGCCAAACAGCCAGCCAACCAGGGCCAACCAATCAGTTGCTTCAGCTGCAAATAGGAAGAACAGGTTTCATCTGAATCTGATCAAGGGCAAAAAGTTGTACATCTGACCAAACTGCCATGAGCATGCTTCCTCAGACCTTGGGAACATTCATTTCTTGGACAACAACTCCCAGAATCTTCCAACCAGCATGGCCACTATAGTAAAAAAGGAACTTATAAGTCCAAGCTGTAGTCCAATAAGGAATTTACTGAGCTCTGCTTCCTGGGCAGGATCAGCAGTGGCAGAGCTTGGAGCTTGGGGGGGGGGTGAGAGGGGGCGGGGCTGCAGTGTGGGGGTGTGGCCGTGGCATGCAGGGGGCATGGCTACAAGCCAAGACGCCCCAAAAACATTGCTGCCAGGGGCAAACCACCTCCATCGTCCCCCCTGTCCCTACGCAACTGTATTAAAAGGATGTATATCTGTTGCTGTTTGTAGTTAACTGCTGTCAAGTCAACTTTAACTTATGGCAACCCTATAAATGAGAGATATCAAAGTCACCCTGTCATCAACAGCCCTGTTCAGGTTTTGCAAACAGTGCTGTCCAGCTTTCACTGTCCAGTCTTTACAGCCATACATTGAAATCAGAAATACAATGGCCTGGACAATTCAGACTTTGGTATTCAGTGATACAGCTTTATACTTCAGGACCTTGTCTAGTTCCTCCATAGCAGCCTTCCCAGGTTTTAGCCTTCCTCTGATTACTTGACTGCACTCTTCATTTTGATTGATGTCTGAGCCAAGGCATAGAAAATCTTTGACTATTTCGGTGGCTTCATTGTCTTCTTTAAAATTATGTAAATCATCTATGTTATTACTCATGTTTTCTTAAAGTTCAACTGTAAATTTGCCTTTGTACTTTCTCCCTTGACTTTCTTTAATAGTCATTCCAAGTCTTTGCAATTTCTGCTAGTTTTATAGTGTCATCTATTTATTGTAAGCTATTGATGTTCCTTCCTCCAATTTTCACACTTCCTTCCTCTGAGGCTAATCAAGTTTTATGTATGATATGTTCAGCCTACAAGTTAAACAGATAGGATGATAAAATGCAGCCTTGCCTAACCTTTTAGCCAACTGAAAACCATTCTGTTTCTCTATATTCTGTCCTAACAGTTGTCTCTCGTCCTGAGTACAGGTTATGCATTAGAATAATCAAATGTTCTGGTATACCCACTTCTTTAAGAGAAATCTATAGTTTTCCATAATCTTCACAATCAAAGGCTTTGGTATAACCTATAAAGCACAAGCTGATTTTCTTCTGAAATCCTCTGGTACACCCCATTATCCAATATATATTTGTAGTAATGATCCCCAGTGCCTTTTCCTTTTCTAAATCCAGGGCCATTTCCACACTATACTGTTATAGTGCTATTATTCCACTTTCAATCTCCTGTGGAATTCTGGAGTTTGTAGTTTACTGAGGCCAAAGAGCTCTCCGGCTGAGAATTCTAAATGCCCCTCCCTAAACTGCAAACTCCAGGATTGCATAGGATGTTGAAAGTAGAATAATAGCATTATAACAGTGTAGTGCAGAAATGGCCCAGGTTGGACATCTAGCATTTCTTGCTCCATATGTGATAAAAGTCTTTGTTGTAGAATTTTGAGCACCAGTTTGCTTGCATGGGAGATTAATGCAGTGCCCCAGTGCTTGCTGTAATCTCTTGGGTCCCCTTTCTTTGGGACTGGATGTATATTGATAATTTCCAATCTACGTGTCATTCTTTTATTTTCCTTATATTTTGACAGATTTTAGTTAGAATTTGAGTAGATTCTGTCTCTGTAGTTTGAAATAGCTTTATTGATATGCCATCTGTTCCTGGTGGTTTATTTCTTCCAAGTGCCTTGAATGCTGCACTTCCACTTCACTTTCTAAAATTGTGGGTTCACCTTCAAATGGTTATTCCTTGAATGAATCTATTATATTTTATCTCTTTTATATAGTTATCCAGTATATAATTTCCACTACCTTTTTATTTCTTCTTGATCATGCAATGTATTTCCCTCCTGGTTGTATAGCAATCTCACTCGTAGTTTAAATTTCCCTTGTATTTCTTGGATCTTGTGAAGAGTCTCTTGTTCTACTTTCATTTTGTTGTCACTTTCTACTTTTCTGCATTGGTTGTTATAGTGGTTCTGTTTATCTGTGCACACACACCCTTTCCCTTATTTTTCACCTGTCCTTAACTGCTAGAAGAGTTTCGTTTGTCATTCAAAGAGGTTTTTCATTCTTTTGTGCTGCAGAGAATGTCTTTTTGCATTTTTTTCCTCACAATATCCCTGGCTTCAATCCAGAATTCTTTTGTGTCCTGCTCAATTAGGCTTAATCATGTGAACCTAAGTTTTTTTACATCTTTAAATACAACAGGGGATGTGTCTTCACAGAATGTTTTGGCAGAGTGATTGATTTAGTGTTTCTTCTTTAGCTTTATTCTAATTTTTGATATTATTAGTTCATGGTCTGTGGCACAATCTGCTCCTGGTCTTGTTCTTGCAGAAAGAATGAAGCTTCTCCATCTTCTGTTTCCAAATATGTAGTCTATTTGATTTCTGTGTTGGCCATCAGGTGACATACCATCACCTCTTGGTTGCCTGAAAAATGTGTTTATGATGAACAAATTGTTAGCATCACAAAATTCAATTAGTCTCTCTCTTGCTTCATTTTTTGATCTTAGGCCAAATTCTCTAACAATGTTCAGTTGTGCTCTGTTTCCTACTTTTGGATTCCAATCACTTACGATTACCAACATGTTCTGCTTTGGTGTGTGGTCACTTTCCTCCTGTACTCCAGCATAGAATCTTTTGCTTTCTTCCTCTTCTTCTTCTGTAGCTTGGACTATAGTTATATTGATGGGTTTTCCCATTGATATTATTCAGTCAGACTGTGCATTATGGTATATCTCTTGCATTATCGTATATCTCTTGACTGCTTTTGCTACATCTCTCCTCACTGTGAATGTCACCCCATTTTTTAGATTTTCATAACTTAAGTAAAACACTGTGTAATTAACTGACTGGAGACGTCCCATTCCTGTTCACTTTAGCTCACTCACTCCAAGTATTGGAATGTTTCTACATTCCATTTTTTAAAAATTATGTCTAGTTTCCCCCATTTCATGCTTTTCACATTCCATATTCCGATAATATGTGTTGTGGAGCTTTGGACTTTCCCGTCACCTCTGAGCATGTCAGCAGCTGAATGTCCTTTCAACTTGAATCCAGTTGCATCATTAGCCACAGCAGTACTCATGCTTGTTCTCTGTTCCTCTCCAATAGCTTGTTGAGTGGCTTGTCTTCTGGCACTATCCCTTGTTTCATTTCATCATTCATTCATTTCATCATTGGTTTTTCAAGGTAAAAGGCTTTAGAAGTGGTTTAGCACTGCCTTCTTCTGTACAACATTAGCTGTGGTACCACTGCCGTTATTTCTGAGAGATCCACTGTCAATATTACCCTGCCTCCCACTACTGCTGCTACACAGTAGCTGTTTGGGACATTTAGTCTTGCTTCTCAGCAAAAGCCTGTCTGACATGGGACACCCTACCAGCAGGACTGCTACTGTCAGCATAGCCTCTTGGCTCACAGGAGCATGAAAAGATAGTGCCGTGGTGTAGTCTATACACCTCTGTACATGTCTTTTAAAATTAATTGTCTCCAATTTTCAGCCACCTTGATACTGAAATAGGGGCTATCTGCCCTCTATTATGAATCCATATTCATATGTTAAGATTTCAGGAACGTTCCAGACAACATTACAAACAAAATGCTTTACTGTGTGGCTGGTGTGAGTAACGGCCTGCTTCCCTGCCTACCTGCATGACTATCTTTACTCTCCCATTTAGCTGAAGGAATTGTAAATTCCCCTTTGCTGGCCAATCTTCTAGGGTTAATAAAGGTCACCAGGATGTGTTCAAACCATCCAGCAATCCATAGAGGCTGCTAGCAAATGTATCTCATTTTCACTTCAACCCCCTGCTCCAGCCTCAAGATTAAAGGTCTGTGTTAAATGTTGGAAGAACACTCAAGGGCCAAATTAGCTGAGGAGAGATTTTCCATGCTATTTTGAGGGAAAGATAGATGCATGGCGAGCAATTCGATGGTGGTGGTGGTGGTGGGAAGTTCTTAGTCAGGCAACCACAGATTAAATGAACCATCCAAAAAGCCCCCAATAGGCTCTCTTTAAGAACCTAGAATCATAGAATCATAGAGTTGGAAGAGACCACAGGGGCCATTGAGTCCAACCCCCTGCTATGCAGGAACATACATCAAAGCATTCCCAACAGATGGCCATCTGACCTCTGCTTAAAAACTTCCAAAGAAGGAGACTCCACCATACTCCGAGGCAGCATATTCCACTGCTGGACAGCTCTGACTGTCAGGAAGTTCTTCCTGAGGTTCAAGTGGAATCTCCTTTCCTACGGCTTGAATCCATTGCTCCTTGTCCTAGTCTCTGGAGCAACGGAAAACAAGCCCGTTCCCTCCTCGACATGACATCCCTTCAAATATTTAAACATGGCTATCTTGCCCCCTCCTAACCTTCTCTTTTGCAGAGTAAACATACCCAGCTCCCTAAGCCATTCCTCATAAGCCATGGCTTCCAGACCCTTCACCATTTTGGTCGCCCTCCTCGGGACATGTTCCAGCTTGTTTATATCCTTCTTGAATTGAGGTGCTCAGAACTGGACACAGTATTCCAAATGAGGCCTCACCAATGCAGAATAGAGTGGTACCATTACCTCCCTCGATCTAGACACCATACTCCTATTGATGCAATGAAAAATCACATTGACTTTCTTGGCTGCCTTATCACACTGCTGACTTATGTTCAGCTTGTGATCTACCAAGACTCCTAGATCCCTTTCACATATACTGCTATCCAGCCATGTGTCCTCCATCCTATATTTGTGGATTCCATTTTTTCTGCCTAAGTGTAGGACCTTACATTTCTCTCTGTTGAAATTCATTTTGTTAGCTTTGGCCCAGCTCTCCAATCTGTCAAGGTCATTTTGAAATGTGATCCTGTCCTCTGGAATATTAGCAACCCCTCCCAATTTGGTGTCATCTGCAAATTTGATCAGCAGGCCCTCTACTCCTTTATCCAAATCATTGATGAAGATGTTGAACAGCACTGGGCCCAGGACAGAACCCTGTGGCACCCCACTAGTCACTTCTCTCTAGGATAAAAAGCAGGCATTGGTGAGCACCCTTTGGGTTTGTTTGGGCAACCAATTACAAGTCCACCTAACAGTAGCCCTACCCAGCCCACATTTTATAAGTTTCTTTGCAAGAATGTCATGGAGAACTTTGTCAAAGGCCTTACTGAAGTCTGCTACATATGCTACATCTACAGCATTTCCTTCATTTGTCAAACTTGTAACCCTCTTGTAAAAAGAGATAAGATTAGTCTAGCATGACTTATTTCTGAGAAATCCATGTTGATTTTTAGTGATTATGGCATTGCTTTCTAAGTAATTACAAACTGACTGTTTAGGATCTTTCCTGGAATTGATGTCAGGCTGACCGGGTGATAATTATTTGGGTCCTCTTTTTCCCCTTCTTGAAGATGGGGATGGCATTTGCTCTTCTCCAGTCTGCTGGGACTTCTGTTCTCCAAGAGTTCTCAAAGATCATTGTGAGTGGTTCAGAAATGACTTCTGCCAGTTCTTTTAATATCCTTGGATGTAATTCATCTGGCCCTGGAGACTTGAATTCATTTAGTTTAGCCAGATATTCCTGTACTACTTCTCTACTTATTCTGTGCTGCATTTTCCCCCCTTCCTCACCTACTCCCCATCCCCACTCCCCACCTGTGAGCATGGCATGATTGAAAATAGAATGTAAACTCAACACGACTTGCAGGCCAAGCAATTGTATTTCTGTTGTGAGGTGATAGCTCAGGCAGATGGCTGCTTCTACTGCTATGTGAAGGGATAATTTGTTGAGGAATCCCAACCCAATTGTCATCACATCAATGCTGGTGTAGTGCTGTCCTTGGGGATCACAGGAAGGAGACTTAATGGAAGGCAACATAAGAATTTGGGTGTGGATTAATTTATATCAGTTGTCAACTGGGCAGATAACTCTGTAGTGGTCTATATCTTAAGGACCAGGTTTTAGACGGCCATAGGCAAAGTATCACCAGGTAGGGTCCTTTCCATTGTAGATGGGCTCCTAGCAGTCAGTTTACATGGAGCAGCAGGGTATTCCTTCTAGTTCCCCAAAATCCCACTGGCATAGCGTTGCTTTGGGGCATTGTGGGAATTTAAAATGACCATTTACAGTTCTATGGTAAATCTACAGCTGGCAGCCCAGGGCAAGTGCCATGATGTTGGATGCTGAGGCTGTATTTGCACATCCTTCACCCTTCACTCTCTCCTTCCCTATGTAAGTCAGCATTTGAAAAATGAAAACAAAGGTGCACCTTTGTGCTGCACAGTCCTATAATGAAGAAGTGAAATGGCAAATAGTGCACAGTAGTACATTGCTGATTCACAGGATTCCTCCTTCTTCATCAACAAAAAAGAGGAAATGAACCATGAAAAAGAGGACAAAGGACATACATGTATTTGCATATTTAGAAAATATTGTTATACTTCCTCATCTTCCCTTTGCAGATTCTTAGTGTGAATCCTAATAAGCATAATTTCTGATCTTTCATATTTTAGGAACAGGTCAATTTGAAACAGACAATATTACTGAATTGGAAGGGCTCTCAAATATCTTCTAGTGCATCTTGATGCTTATAACAGGAAGTTCACCACCAGAGTGGTCATGGTAGGTAGTCCTCCAGCGCCTGCTTCAAAAAACTGAGGATGGTGAGTTTATCACTTTCTGAGGCACTCCATTCCACCATGAAACAGCTTAAATCATAAGGAAGTTCCTCCCAAAGTTTAGCAAAATTGCTTTACTTATAATTTGAACCCATACCTTTTGTCCTACTCTTTGGAGTAAAAGAAAACTAATTTACTTCATCATCTCTGTAACATCCCTTCACATATTTGAAGATGACTGTGCTTTCATGTTTTAGGCCATTTCTGCACTATACTGTTATAGCGTTGTTATTCCACTTTCAACATCCTATGGAATCCTGGGGTTTGCAGTTTAGGGAGGGGACTAGACTAAACATATCCATTTCAACTTTTTTCTATCCAGTTGTTTCTAGATATACTCTATACTTGTCAATATTCTTCTTAAACTCTGGCACCCGGAACTTAACTGAACACACTGCTTGATTAAATAGTACTGTGTTACTATTGGCACTGGCTGACAACTTTCCACTTTAAGGGTTTGTATTAACGCAGAAAGTTTTCAACAGTTTGGAACTGGCGTATCTGAGAGAATACTCTTTGACTCATAGACCTGCCTTGTTGGTGCATTCACTTTCAGAAACCCTCCTGATTGTGCCAGATCCTGGACAACTGGGAAAGGGAAAGAAGATCTTTTCTTTGTTGGTGCCCACTCTCTGGAATACCTTCGGAATTCCTCTAGAAACATGTGCTGACTTTGTTGTAAGTTATTGTTAAATGCTGTCAAGTTGACTTTGACTTAGGGCGTCCCAGTGAATGGGAGACTTCAAAGATATCCTGTTATCAACAGCTCTTTTAAGGATGTTAGCACCTTTTTATTCCATTTGGCATTTGATGATTGATGATGTTTTTCATTTAAATTTTTAACTTGCAGATTAGAAGTATAGTTTATTATTTTTAAATATGTTTCTGTTATGTTCTATATCGGCTGCGATCCAATACAGCAGGGGTGGGCAAAGCGTGGCCCATGAGCTTCATGCAGTCTACAAGGCTGTTTGTGTGGTCTTCATGGCCCACCAAGAGTCAACTTTTTTTTTTTTTTTGGTAATACTGGTTTGCTTCCAAATGTCCCCAAATGATCTCTAGGGGGTGTGGGGGATCTTCACCATGTTTTGTCCCCACATATATCTTAGGTCCAGGAAAGGCCTTTTTAAAACCTGGAAGTAAACCAGAAGTGGTTTCTGGTCACTTCCTGTTTTGAAAAAAGCCCTCTTCTTGCCCAGGAGGGCCTAATAATTAGGTGAAATTGCCCCCTTTAGCCCTTAGAGGGCACTGAGGGACATTTGGGGGCATTTTATTTTGTTTTGGTGATGGGGTGCACCCCCTTCAGGTGTGCTGGGGGTAAATGCAGTCCCCTCATCTCCCACAGTTGCTCATTCCTGAAATATAGACACTAAAGTGACACAACTGGAGCTTGTGCTACTGATTCTACTTTGTCCAAGCCCGCATAAGGAGATATGCAATACTTTCTTACACACATGGTTCATCTGGTACAGTAATGGCTCGTGGTCCAGAGGCCACATACATCTCTACCCTCTACCCTCTACCCTCCACCCTCTCCATGACTATGAGGCCTTTGGGGTGTGCCAGGAAGCTCCTAGACTACGACTGGGTCTGTTTATGTAAACACTAGCCTGCCTGCTGTGTCCTACCTTTTCAGCAGTCCATTAAGTGACATTTAAAAAACTAGCAGAGATTTCTATTTTGCCAGCACTCAGTAGATTTGTGGCCATTAATTATTGTATACTATCTGCATGATAGGTAGTACAAAAATATTTCTAAAGAAATAAATACCATATGGCCAACATTTTATTAAATGTCACAGATATGAAATGTTTTCATATAGAAGCCAGACTAGCCAACCTCAGTGGTTAAGAACAAGCATATTTCTGAAGATACAGTCATGCATAGGACCAGCCCTACCATTAAGTAGAGTAAAGGAGTTCCTAAGGCAGCAGATGCTGGTGGTATAGAAGAGGCAGTGGCAGTGTTAGCCCCCTGGTTACTCCCCTCTGTTGGAGTACAGGGCTGTATATTCCATATAGAATAATAGAAATGTAGAGTTGGAAGAGACCACAAGGGCCATCCAGTCCAACCCCCTGCCATGCAGGAAAACCCTCAAAGCACTCCCGACAAGTGGCCATCCAGCCTCCGCTTAAAAACCTCCAATGAAGGAGACTCCACCACACTCCGTGGCAGCACATTCCACTGCCGGACAGCCCTGACCGTCAGGAAATTCTTCCTGAGGTTCAGGTGGAATCTCCCCTCCTGCAGCTTGTATCCATTTCTCCTTGTCCTGGTCTCAAGAGCAGGAGAAAACAAGCCCACTCCCTCCTCGACATGACATCCCTTCAAATATTTAAACATGGCTATCATGTAACCTCTTAACCTTCTCTTCTGCAGACTAAACATACCCAGCTCCCCAAGCCATTCCTCATAGGGCATGGCTTCCAGGCCCCTCACCATTTTGGTTGCCCTCCTCTGGGCCTGCTCCAGCTTATCCATATCCTTCTTGAATTGGGGTGCCCAGAACTGGACGCAGTATTCAAGATGAGGTCTAACCAATGCAGAATAGAGTGGTACCAATACCTCCCTCGATCTAGACACCATACTCCTATTGATGCAACCAAGAATTGCATTGGCTTTCTGGCTGCCGCATCACACTGCTGACTCATGTTCAGCTTGTAGTCTATTAGACTCCTAGGTCCCTTTCACACATACTGCTATCCAGCCACGTGTCCCCCATCCTATATTTCTGCATACCATTTTTTCTGCCTAAGTGGAGGACCTTACATTTCTCTCTGTTGAAATTCATTTTGTTAGCCTTGGCCCAGCTCTCCAATCTGTCCAGGTCCTTTTGAATTTTGTTCCTGTCATCAGGCGTATTAGCAACCCCTCCCAATTTGGTGTCATCTGCAAATTTGATCAGCGTGCCCTCTATTCCTTCATCCAAGTCATTAATGAAGATATTGAACAGCACCGGGCCCAGGACAGAATCCTGTGGCACCCCGCTAGTCACTTCTCTCCAGGATGAGAATCTGCCATTGGTGACCACCCTTTGGGTACGGTCAGTCAACCAGTTACAAATCCACCTGACAGTAGCCCTGTCCAGCCCACATCTTACTAGCTTCTTTGCAAGAATGTCATGGGGAACTTTGTCAAAGGCCTTACTGAAATCAAGATATACTATGTCCACAGCATTCCCTTCATCTATCAAGCAAGTAACTCTATCATAAAAAGAGATAAGATTAGTCTGGCATGACTTATTTTTGAGAAATCCATGTTGATTTTTCATAATTACGGCATTGTTTTCTAAGTGATTAGAAACTGACTGTTTGATGATCCGCTCCAGGATCTTTCCAGGTACTGATGTCAGGCTGACTGGGCGATAATTATTTGGGTCCTCTTTTTTCCCCTTCTTGAAGATGGGGACAACATTTGCCCTCCTCCAGTTTGCCGGAACTTCTTCTGTCCGCCAAGAGTTTTCAAAGATTATAGCAAGAGGTTCCGCAATGACCTCTGCTAGTTCTTTTAAAATCCTAGGATGCAAGTCATCTGGCCCTGGAGACTTGAATTCATCCAGTGTGGCCAGGTATTCCTGTACTATCTCTCCACCTGTTCTGTGCTGCATTTCCCTCACTTCCTCACCTGCTCCCCAGCCATCAGGTTGAGTGTTTTTATCCTTTTGGGAAAAAACTGAGGCGAAGAAGGTGTTGAGGAGTTCTGCCTTTTCTCTTCCTCCTGTTATTAATTCACCATCTTCCCTGCGCAGTGACCCTATCGTCTCCTTCTTTTTCCTTTTGCTGCGGACGTATTTAAAAAAGCCCTTTTTATTGTTCTTAATGTCTCTGGCCAGCCTAAGTTCGTTCTGTGCTTTAGCCTTTCTGACCTTCTCCCTACATCTCCTGGCTGCTTGCTTATAATCTTCTTTGGTGATTTCCCTCTTCTTCCATTTCCTGTACATGTTTTTCTTAATACTTAGCTCAGCTGAGAGTTCTTTAGTCAACCATTCCGGTTTCTTCAGATGCCTTCTATTTTTCCTCCTTAGTGGCACAGTTTTAGCCTGTGCCTTCAGTATCTCCCTTTTAAAGAACTCCCATGCATCCTGAACTCCTTTCTCATTGACTATTCTTGACCACGGGATTTCAGCCAGCAGCTCCTTCAGTTTACAGAAGTCTGCTTTTTTAAAATCTAAGACGAGTGCCTGGCTACACTTGTCTTCTCTTCCCCACTGAATGCCAAATTCTAATAGGGCGTGGTCATTCTCTCCTAAAGATCCAACCAGTTCTACATCATTAACAAGGTCTTCCCTGTTGGTCAGGATCAGATCCAGAATATTTGATCCCCTTGTCGCCTCTTCCACCTTCTGGACCATGAAATTGTCTGCAAGACAAGCAAGAAACTTGCTGGACCTTGCTGCCTTTGCAGAGTTTGACTGCCAAGATATATCCGGGTAGTTGAAATCTCCCATTATTACTGTATCTCTCCTTTTTGAATGTGCAGTCATTTGGTCTATGAAAGCGCCATCGAGGTCCTCAGTCTGGCTTGGAGGTCTGTAGTAAACCGCCACTATAATATCCCTATTGTTTCTCGCTCCCTTAATTCTTACCCAGATGCTCTCGATCTGGCTTCCGGTGTTCAAGTCAGGGATCTCTTCACAGGTGAAAACATCCTTGACATATAAGGCTACTCCTCCTCCTTTCTTATTTGGTCTATTTCTACAAAATAGGCTATACCCCTCTATTCCTACATTCCAATCGTGAGACTCATCCCACCAGGTCTCAGTGATGCCTATCAAATCATATTTATTTTGTTGTACTAGGAGTTCAAATTCATCTTGTTTGTTTCCCATACTCAGTGCATTAGTGTAGAGACACTTAAGTCCCCGTGCCCTTCCTGCAAGTCCCATAGCATTGTTTCCATATAGCCTTAACCTGTCTCCCTTAAGGTAGCCTCCTGTCCTCAGGTGAGATGCAGAATGCTAGAATATTATCCTAGCGCTAGTCTTGACTGGACAACTGACTGCAACTGGCAGCCAGTTGTCCAGTCAACTTCTGGAGTTAGAGTGTGGGAGGAGGAGGAGGCACCATCTTGTCTTTTACCTCAGGTAGCAAAATACCTTAGACAGGCATTGATCACTCTTTTGTTGTACTGTTTGGATCTTTTCTCTGTTTTCCTTGTTGATCTGTACAGGGGCATGATAGAAAGACCCAAGAACTTCTCCTGGACAAACTCAGCAGACACATTTTCTTCTTGTGCTTTGTGTCCAATTGATATTTAGGGTCAGGAGTAAATTTTCTCTGAGGTCAACAGTGTTGTGACCTTGTTTGGTGACCTCTCCCCCTTTTAAACCTTCTCTTGAAATATGTGACATGGCTTATTTGCTTCAGCCATGTAGGTTTGTTTTTGTAAATTGATTCTTCATTGTGCAAGAGCTGCTGACCTGTCTTACTAGATAGATAGGCTCAGTTAGGTTATATACAGAGGGCCCTGTCTGAGTGATGAGGCACCAGACAAAACCCTTTCCAGGTGCTGTCCAGGACTAGGCCCTCCTCATACTCAAACACTGAGCCCCATAATGTTGGATGCTTTGCTACTTTAATATAAATAATGCAAATCAGTCTGGAAGGATGAAAGCCATAAGGAGGTGCAAATCTGCAAAGCACAAGATTGTTGAGATTCACCCATTTCCACCTTGGGGCTCATTCCAACTTGTATCCATAGCAGATTTCACATTTTGTCTTGTCCTTGGCATGGAAATTTGTACATATTTCCGCGCAGTTTCTTTCCACCAGGATACCTGTTTGTGTGAGAATTTTTCTCCAGTGACTAAAACATATTTGTTCACATTTTTTCATTCTTATTTCTTCAAATATGCATATTTTTGAACACATTTTTGGTGTTACATGAATTGCACTGGATGTGATGTGGAACCGATGTGGAATTTTCTAGGTTAGCCCATGCAGAGCCATGTTAGTTTCCCCTTCACATGCTCATAAATTTATGGATTTATGAACAACAGTTTGCATGTAGGGCCTTGCATGCTTCAAAATTCCATAAACATGTATAAATTTAAGGATCCAACACATTTCTTAGTAATCTCTAGCAGAGAAGTTAAATGAAGCTGTGTATTCAGGGGAGACAAGAAAACATTAGAAATAAGACAAAATTAGACACACTAGGAAGGAACAGGCAAATAAGTAAATAAGTTTACGAAATTAGGTCGCCTTTATGGAAATCCTAAACATACTTACCTGAGAGAAAGACTCATCAAATTCCATGGATCTTACTTCTGAGTAAGCATTCATGGGATTGTATAAACGACCAAAGTATGAACAGTCTCTGTGAATCCGCTCTTCTCTTAAGTACTAACTAATTCCGCAGAACCGTTGTTCAATTGCTGGTAGATCACAAATCATCTTATTTTAAGAAATGATGACTAAGAGTGAGGTCTAACCAGGAGGAAGACTGACATCAAGTTGTTGATCCAGGCTGAACTTGGAAATACATGGTTTGATTCATATTGCCCAGCCTCATAAATAGAAAAAACTAGAACAGGGCCCAGAATTCCCCAGTAATGTTAACTCTTCAAGGAGATAAGTGTTTTAGTCTGTTTCAGCATACAAAGGAAGTAGAGTGGGGGCAAGAGAAGGCACCACATAGCACCCTTGAGACAGTTTTTTTTACCATGAGCTTTTGTGAATTTCAGTCCAGTTCTTCAGATGTGCTGATGGAGTGCATAAAATCTATCTCAAAAGTGCTGCTAGATTCCTTCTCTGACTTTCCTTCCCTTTTATCCAATGGGGGAATGTTTCATTTTCGCTTCAGCAGACTTTGGCCATTTCTGCACTACACTGTTAGGATGCTATGATTCCACTTTCAACATCCTGTGGAATTCTGGAGTTTGTAGTTTGCTGAGGCCAAAGAGCTTTCTGGCTGAGAATTATAAATGACCCTCCTTAAACTGCAGACCCCAGGATTCTACAGGTTGTTGAAAGTGGAATAATAGCACTCTAACAGTGTAGTGAGGAAATGGCCTTTGAAATTACTGCCATAGATTGGAATTAGCAGAAACGAAAAGGAAGGGTCATCAAGAGAGGAGCTTTTCTCAGGCTCTTTCCGCACAGCATTTGCCATGCGAAAGGGCGCCTGGAGCATTGTGTGATTGTGAGGAGCGATCTGCATGATGCACTCACAATTGTGTGATGCTCCAGGGGCTGGCAGGCGTCGATTGTGCACCTTTTTATTTTTGGCTGGAAGCCGAAAATGGCGTGCAATCGCGCATTGCTCCCAGGCCCTGCGCGCACTTACCTGGTGTGCGGAGCCTCCGGAGCCGCGCCAGTCACACTTCCTGCCCCAGCGCAGCCTGGGAAACTCCCAGGCTGCACTGTGGAAGGAAGAGGTGGGGCTCTGGCACGAGCAGGCAGCTCATGTGGAACTGAAGCAGCAGGGATGCAAGAGCCTCTCGCTGGAGGCTGCTCGTGTGATCCCCACACGCCAGCGCTGGAAAAAGGTAAGGTGCAGAAAGGGCCATAGTCTCACCAACTTCAGTAGTTATGAGTGGTGGGTACGCAAGATAGGCCTTCTTGGTGACTGCCACTAGGTTCTGCAACTCCCTCCCTAGAATGGCTACCTCCTTGCTGTTTTCCACTGGCAAATGAAGACTTTTTTAAAAAATCATAACAGGGTTTTAGAACTGAAGGGTTTAAGAAAAGGGCTTTTAAGAAGATGCAGTATTGTTTTAAACTATATTGTTTTAATTGCTTCTGGTGCTTTTTAAGTGTGTATGTTTTAAATACCTTTGTATTAAAGGTTTAATTCAATTTTAATGTTGACCTTTTTATGTTTGTAACAATATTGTAAGTATTTTAATTTGTAAGCTATTTTGGGTCCTAGTTTAGGGGAAAAGCGGGGTATATATTGTTGTTGTTCCCAGTCAGTACCATCCATATACCACATTTGGTAGCTTTTTAAGACATTAGCAGGGGTATGAGACCTTCTGCATAAATGTATCTTTGGTATTTAAAGCAGAATTGTTGTTGCCACACTTTAACAATTATCACAGAATCATAGAATTGCAAGAGACCCCAGGAGCTATCGAGTCCAACCCCTGCTATGCAGGAACACCCATCAAAGCATTCCCAACAGATGGCCATCCAGCCTCTGCTTAAAAACTTTGGAAGAAGGAGACTCCACCTATTACACCAATTGTGTAATAGAAAGAAATCAGTAGATGAAACTTTCTCTGTCAAAGAAGAGCAATGAAGGAGGAGGAGGCTTAATGTTTAATCGACAGAGCTTGTGTCTTCCCCCTGTAAAAAGGCAGCAACCTGTGTCTAAAGTTTGAAGTAAACATCTGAGTCTTTGGATAGGAACAAGGAAGATGTTATAAAGTGAATCAGTTCCTTCTCTTATCCACAATTTGACATCACCCAGTACAACTCCATAAACCTCTCTTGTTTAGGGTGACCAAATAAAGTAATTTAAAATGCAAGAGGTGTACTCAATAGGGTGGCCATGCTTCCAGTATGACTGAGGACAGTGCATCATTTGAAGGGCTAAGAAAGGACTGCCAGCCCAGCTCCAGTTTAAGGAAGGCAGAGCAAGACTGGAAGTTGCCCACCAACAGGGCTGGCCCAAGACATTTGGCTGCCTGAAGCAAAGGATGAGATGCCCCGTGCATATACAAAATGAACTGGACTGACAACTGAATCTTACTTCACCACCTCTGGTAGGACTTTGTCCTCCATTGCACCTGAAAATTCAAAGTTGGTTAAAGGAGTGCAGGCTGAAATTGTATGCCTTATCCATTTTCATCTTCCAACAAAGATTTGGTAACTCAGGAGGAGCAGCCAAGGGGTTGTCTGTGCTGCCCACCAGTTTCTGCTACATGAGGCAGTTGCTTTATTTTTTCTTAATAGCAGGGCCATGCTAACTATGAACAGTTGGTCACAAATCAATCTTCCCCACGAGGATGAGATATAATGTATTTATGTTTAAATTAGGAGTGAAGGATGTTTGGCTCCAAAAATTGCTGGATTGCATCTCCTGTGGTGATGATGATGATTTCATTTATGTCCTGCTTTCCCCCCTTTTACAGCTGTGTATAAGTATTACAACCAAAATAAATTAGAAACTATCCTATCTATCTATCTATCTATCTATCTATCTATCTATCTATCTATCTAGGCACACCATTAAAAGCCATCACAATCAATTCTTGAAAGCCTGACAGAATAGGAAAGTTTTCACTTGCCAGAAGAAGGAGAGCAAAGAGCAAGGCATCCTAACCTCTCCAGGATGAGAGTTTCAAAGTAAGGGAGCAGTCACTGAGGAGGCCATCTTCTTTTCCCTTTTCCCACCAGACAAACCTGAGAAGACAATGGGACAGAAAGAAGGGCCTCTGTCAGGAATCTCTCCCTGCCGGGCGGCAGCCAGCAAGGGAGGAGAGAGGTCAGGAACACTTGGGGAGTCTAAATATACCAAACACTAGGAAAACACAAGCCGAGCCAGGTCAAGGTCTAGTCCAAAGGTTCAGGAGGCAGAGATCCATCCGGAGGGTTTCAGGGAGCAGGAGACACAAAGATTGTGAGGGCTTGCTAATAATTTGCTGCAAGCAAGGAGCAGCCATGCCGGCAGACTTAAATAGCCCTTGTGAGCAGCTGCTGCTCATTATTGTTTCCTCAGCCTAGTCCAAGCAGCCTCCCTCTCAGCAGCCTGTTTCAGCCTTCTGTGTGATTGAGGGCTGATGGGTACAGCTGGCTGCAACTCCTCTGCATCACTGCTGGTTGTCATGAGCTGGCTGGGGCAACTTAGTCTCTGTTTGAACTTCCAGTGCAGGGGATGTTTGCAGGTTGACTTGCTCACTCACTGGCTCGGCCCCCTGCACAATCAGTTGCTCCTCAATCACAGCATCATCATCTATCACAGCCTCTCCTGAAGATCTTAGAGCTCAGCTGAGTTCATATAAGGAGCTCAAGTCCTTCAAATAGCCTGGACTTAATTGATATAGGGCTTTATAGGTCATAAAGCACTTTGAATTATTTCTGGAAAGAGAATGATAGCCACTGAACCTGTTACAATGGGGGAATTGTATTTTCCTTATAGCCAGATTGAGTTAACAATTCGGCTGCAGCTCTTAGGGCCAACAGAAGTTTCTGAGCATTTTTCAAAGGCAGCCCCTTTTAGAGTGCATCACAGTAATCCAAATGAGAGATATGACCATCCAAGGCATGTATGACCATGGCCACATCAGATGTCTCCCAGAATAGGTGCAGCTAGCACACTAGCTTTAACTATGTAGGTACACTCCTGGTCCCCATTGAAACCTGGGCCTTCAGGCTCAAGGCTGAATCTAGGAGCAGATCCAAATTGCAATCATGCATCCTTAGAGGAATGTAACTCCATCTAAATCCCTGTTCCCAGATGCACCTCTGTCTTGTCTGGATTAAAGTTAAATTTGTTCACCCTCATCCAGTCCATTACAAACTTGAGGTACCAATTTAACATGGAAAAAATTTCCTTGGAATTAGATGGAAAGGAGTGATAGAGATGGGTGTCATTGGCATATTGGTGACACCTGACCCCAGAACTCTGGACAACCTCTCTCAATGGTTTCATGTATAGGAGTATGTTAAACAGCTTGGGTCGGGGGGACAAAACAGAACTCTGAGGGATTTAAATAGGAAAGGTGTTAAATAGGAATCCCACTAGCGCTACCTTTTGGGTTTGCACCTCTAAGGAAGGACTGGAGACATTGTAAAAGAGTCTCCAAGACCCATCCTGGTGAGTCAACCTAGAAGGATGGTTGATGATACTGAAAGCTGCTGAGAGGTTCTGTAGAAACAACAGGGACATACTCCACCCATAGGTAATCCACCCAGATGACCAAAGCTGCCTCTGTTCCATCATCCTTCACTATTGGCTGCACTGCTACCATATCAACATTTGAAGAGCCACTCATTCCTCACACTTGATTTCAGTTTATTTAAATAATTCAAATTATAATACTTTCTACATGTGCATCTATACATAGAAATTACCATATATCAATGTTTTGCAAATCTGTGTCCTCCTTTGTCCTCTCTGTTGGTTTCTGTGATACATTCTCTTCTTCTCTCTTTTTTGAAATGGATAAATGTGGCTACTCTGTTCTGGCTTCTTGAAACTATTTATATTGTTTGTCCGGGGAGGACATAACCAGGCTTCGGGGGAAGATGAACGTTTGTTTGTTTGTACACACTGAGGAACGCCAGCTTGGAGTGGGTGGAAAATAAGGTGGGGGGCACATGAAAAAGCACAGTCATGTGCTTCCCTAGCTCCCCTGATGAGCTCAGAGGTTTACAAGCCACAATTTCCCTCTAATCTCCAGGGACCATTGAGAAGAACAGTCCTGCTAAGGGTCCCCTTTTGTCTTCATCAGACTAGGCAAAAGCCTAAATCTCAGGGAGGTAATCAGATGTTTTCCTTGCCTGAGAGGAATAAACAAACAAGGACCTCTTTGCCAAGATCTGTTCGCCAGGCCCACTTTTCCATGGCAGGGAAAATAGCCCTGTGAAATCTCTGTCTTTCTCACAGAAGGGAGTAAACAAAACATTTCAACCTGGCCCCTTGACTGGAGGGCACAAGACTATGAGTCTTCAGATCAGTGTGGGAGAAAATGCCTCCCCACCTTTCTTGTGGCAGAGCTGGCTAACTAGCTGGTGGCTCCTTAGTCCTTAATAAGGTGAAAATGAAGACCCCCCCCTTCTGCAGGGCTTGGCAAGGGAAAGCTTAAGTCTGGAAGGGGGCCTGATTTTGACATCTCTGTCTGGAAAAGGCATTCTGGTTTTTAAAGTCAATTTAAGGATGGGCAATGTATGGGCCTCAAGATGTAGCTGGACTACAACTCACATAATATCCCACACATACCTGCCAATATTTCAGAGATGAAAAATGGGACAAACAAACATAGTCAAGATAACAGAAGTTATTAACAAGGAGGAACACACAAGCTAGAAGAGACTGCTGCAATTTTTCTGAGTCTACAGGGGAGGGCAAAATTCCATCCCTCCTCTCTTTTTCCCTTTGCTGAGCTAAGAGAGTGCAAATTACTTCTGCATTTTGAATCCAGTTGGTATCGGTTAAAGGGGTATTAGGACAAAGGGAGAAAGGGAGGAGGAGAAATTGAACATTCTAAAAACAGCCCCAAAAGTGGGATGACAGAGGATTAATTGGGACTGTTCCTGCCAAACTGGGACAGTTGGCTAGGGCTGAATGGATTTGCAGTCCAACAACTGCAAGAGAGAAATGATGGACTTCTTCTCAAGATTCTTAACTAGTAAGCTCCTCTAAGGCAGGGACGGAAAATGAGCAGAGCTTGGTCAACAGCACTGTGAAAGTCCCCAGGCATCTGCTGGAGGTTCTGAGAGATGTGGCTTTATTTAAGATGAGAAAAGAAGTTTGTTATCTCTCTCCAGAAAGAACAGAACAGACACAGAAACTCCTGACATCATACAGATTGGTGGCAGCTGGTGGCTTCTATGTTGGGATGGTGGTGAATCTGCTTTAGGTTTTAACCCAAACTTTGAAGGACCCAACCAAGGTACTGAACCCTAGCCCTCAAATCTGTTCAGCACCCTGAATAGCTCCTTGAACACTCAAAGTAAAATCAGGAGTAGATTAACTGTGCAGCTAATTTGGGAGCCTCTAGTCACTACTGACCAAATATAATTAAGTCTAATATGCTGACATTATCCACATAGTGAGAAAGTTATGAATCTGAGGTATAAATTACAGTGAGGTGAGGAATATATGACCTTCTAGTAGTTAAAGGGAGGAGGAGCAAGGATATCAGGAGACTGTGCCCATCTGTGTTAGGTTATTGTGTAAAGTGCCTGCTTGCCTTCCTTATCGTTTTCTGCATGTTTGTTTCCTCCACTATTACTATCATCATCATCATCATCATCATCATCATCACCACCATCATCGAATCATAGAGTTGGAAGAGTCCCCAGGGGTCATTGAGTCCAACCCCCTGCTATGCAGGAACACTCATCAAAGCATTCCCAACAGATAGCCATCCAGCCTCTGCTTAAAAACTCCAAAGAAGGAGACTCCACCACACTCCGAGGCAGCATATTCTACTGCTGGATAGCTCTGACCATCAGGAAGTTCTTCCTGAGGTTCAAGTGGAATCTCCTTTCCTGCAGCTTGAATCCATTGCTCTTTGTTCTAGTCTCTGGAGCAGCAGAAAATAAGCCCGCTACCTCCTTGACATGACATCCGTTCAAATATTTAAGCATGGCTATCATGTCCCCTCTTAACCTTCTCTTCTGCAGACTAAACATACCCAGCTCCATAAGCTGTTCCTCATAGGCCATGGCTTCCATGGCTGCCTAAGTGGAGGACCTTACATTTCTCTCTGTTGAAATTCATTTTGTTAGCTTTGGTCCAGCTCTCCAATTTGTCAAGGTCATTTTGAAATGTGATCCTGTCCTCTGAGGTATTAGCAACCCCTCCCAATTTGGTGTCATCTGCAAATTTGATCAGCATGCCCTCTACTCCTTCACCCAAGTCATTGATGAAGATGTTGAATAGCACTGGGCCCAGGACAGAACCCTGTGGCACCCCACTAGTCACTTCTCTCCAAGCAGCCATTGGTGAGCACCCTTTGGGTTCAGTCAGTCAACCAATTACCAATCCTCCTAACAGCAACCCCATCCAGCCCACATTTTACTAGCTGCTTTGCAAGAATGCATCATCATCATCGTCGTCCTCATCGTCATCTGTCTTTGCCTCACAGCCATCCCTATCACTGTGAGCCTACTTCTGCTAGCCCATGTGGACATCTCACCATTGTCCTTGCTTGCCTTGAGAGAGATTGTGCCCACCTGGCAAGGGTGGCATGTAGCTCTGGATAGCAGCCTGCTCGCCTCCATCTCTTGTCAGTGCCTGCTTCTTCCATACCTTTCCATGCCTGCAGCCCACAAAAGTAGCACTGCGTGTTCTATTATTGCTCTCATTGCTTCTCTCTGCAGCCACCACTGTTCACATTGCCTGTGCCTGTGTTACCCTGTGAACTGGGGATCCTGGGAGGGGCACCCAAATAACCACAACAAACACAAAAAGATGGGGAAAATTAGCTGGAGCACTCTCTTGGCTAATGAGAGGCAGGGTAACACAGCAGGATCTTTTACCCTATGTCTACAACATCAGGTCAGTGAGGAGGCAAATAGTTCAAATAACAATTAGATTTATTAAACAGTTATTAAAGAAAAGCACAAACACAATCCTAACTAGAAAAGGAAAATAGAATTCAAGGAGAATGGGTGATACGCCACCTGTCCTGTAGTCCTGGGGAAGCCAATTGTAGAAAAGGAAACCCGGCGTGGCAGCCAAGGGGAATCTGCTGAACTGAGCGGCAGCAAGGCAGAATGAAATCCAAGTGATCCGGCGAGAGTTCCGAAGAGCTCTCAGAGCAGGGGATATTTATTGGGGAAAGAACGATTGCAGGCGAGTCTGGTCTCGGGTGAAAACAATAAGTTTTGGGTTGGAGACAAAGCCTCCGAAAGGTCAGAATTTGCATGACTGAGTTAAAGTCCAAATTGACAATGGTACGGCCGGTATGTAGATGTGGCTAGCTCGGCAGTCAAGTACCTAGCTCACCAGGGTGCCCTCTCAGGGCAGAGGGTCTCTTTGTGGTAATGTGAATTTGTAATAAGGGTGTTTGTTTCGGGAGGTCCCCTAAAGCAGATCTGGCAATATCTGGCTTGGTTTGGTGGGAGCAGCAAGTAGTAGCCATGCCTAGCTTCGCGCTTGTTTGGCGGGCCTCACAAACACTTGGCTGGTGGCAGAGTAGGGCCGAATTGCGATATCAAAATGATATCTTTGGTTCACCAAAGGCCAGGCCAGTACACGGTGGTAATACCTGGCTCAAGTAAAACAATGAAATCTTCAAAGTATGTTGCCTTTTGCATAGCTTCTGGCTTAGATAAAAGTCTACCAAGTAGTAAATTTTGTTGATTCTCTCCTTGCAAGACAGGTGATTGGATGGTGAAATGGAACCTTGGATAGCCCAGGGGAGGGGCTGGTGGAAAGAGGAAAATAATGGATTTTAACTGTCTGGAGAGCGATTGAAAGGAGAGTGTGATTTGTGGTGTGTTTGGAAGAGGTTGGAGATTTGAAGAGCTTTGTGGGAGAGAGAACTGAGAAACTGAGTGTACAAGAGATAGTGAATGAATTGAAAGAGAGAGAGAAAGAGAATGGTGTGCTCTTTATAAACATGTAGATACAAAACACATTTGAAGCAACAGTGTTACAATACATGTTTGAAGTTTTGTGTTCCTTAAAACAGTATCACAGAGTCTTATTTTGAATCCTGGAATATATACGCTACCAATAATATCATCTTGACCTTAGTGTCAACAGTACCACAGTCTTGGAAAAATATAAATCACTGCTGATCCTTACATCTGGGAGAATGGCAGATTTAGGGAAGGCAGTAAAGGGGGAGAGTCCTGAAAGGAAGAAGCCAAGGGGGGAAAAGAGTGAAGAAGGGACTGCGTTCTCAGAGAGGGAGAACTGAGGCAGATCCATTTGTCCTGGCTCTGGCTTGATTCAGAGATCTCCCTGGCTGTTCAGTTCTGATCACAAAGAGGTGTCAGGCTGGGCAGGCCTTGAGTGCGAGGCTTGAGCGTGCCTTTTGCACTCGGCATTGACGGGCAGTGGTCCCCCCCCAGCGATTTTACACTCCCCCTCAACTTTTAGGATTTGTTCTGGCATCCATGCCTGTCACAAACTCTTGGTTAAAAGTGAGGTCTTTGGAATCTTTCTACCTTGCCTCTCAGTGGTCCATGTATTTAATTTTAGACTCTAGATTTCACAGTACTGAGGGGGTGGAGGGCTGCTTAAGAGGCAGTTTGTATTATGTTCTTCCAAATGTGTGGTAGGCTAGCTTGAGGGTGGCTCCTGCTCTCTTTGCACTGCTGCTGCCTATTGAAAGAGATGTCTGTGTACATACAGATGAAACAATGAGTCTCCCATCATCCAGCTTATTGAGTCATGGCTGCCCACATAGCCAGGCTCTTCTTAAGAGATAAGATCTATATACTTAATGCTCTGAAGCACTGATTCAGAGTGTGGACAGTGTGTTTCTGCTACTATTGTCTTCCTGGGCTTTTCACTGATCCTTGTCTGCAGTGGGGCAGAGTCAGAATCTTGCTTATAACAGCAGATGGGTGTTCAAATTTCCTTTGTGGAGAAATGTGGCTGGGAAACAGGTTAAAATGGGTCATTTAAAAGTAGCTAGAGTCAGAATAGGGTAGTGGTTTGAATGTTAGATTAGGAGTCCCGGAGATGAGGATTTAGATCCCTGCTTAGCATGGAAACCCACTAAATGATCTTGAGCAGCCACATCCTCTCAGCCTTAGAGGAAACCAGTGACAAACTTCCTCCAAATAAGTCTTGTCA
Organism: Iguana delicatissima; assembly: GCA_948472985.1. Lineage (NCBI taxonomy): Eukaryota > Metazoa > Chordata > Lepidosauria > Squamata > Iguanidae > Iguana > Iguana delicatissima. The sequence goes on from CAOKZL010001849.1 coordinate 111,998, forward strand.
CAAAAACCCTATGATGGGATTGCTGTAAGTCAGAGCTGACTTGAAGGTACATAACAACAGTTTCAACGCCAGGATTCTGTGTGGAGCCCATGCTAATGCTGCTACCAGTTTTGCTAACAGATATACTTTTGATGGGCCTGCATGATGAGCTCTCCTTATGCTCCATGATTTCTCAGCAGCACAAGACCCAAGAGTGGTGTACTGGTTTGAGTGTTGGACTACAACCCTGGAGACCAGGATTCAATTCCCTGCTCAGCCATGGAAACCCACTGGGTGACCTTGACTGTGTCACACTCTCAGCCCCCAGAAAATCCCATGATAGGTTTGCTTTAGGTTACTGTAAGTCAGAAATGACTTGAAGGCACACCACCACCCACCCATCCACCTACCACCACCACCACCAATCCATGGAGCTCCTGGTCAGATGCTCAGACAGAACTCTGCTTCTATTTCTACCAAGCCAGTCATTTCCATCTTCTCTGCAATGTCACAGAATTTCATTGGTGGGTCTTCTGCTCCTTTGGTTTTCAGCAGGATTCCTTGCGTTATCTTCAGTCAAGGATTTAGTAACTCTATCTCTGCATCTTACACTGTAGTTATAATGAGCTGCAGTTCCCAGAATCTCACAGGACCCATATGGTACAAGTGGCTAGCTAATAAGGTAGCCAGATGTGAAAAAGGATAGGACTTTTACACCTTTAATGATAATATGGAAAAGGGTACCTTGCTATCAAGCATGCAGGTGCCCTGTCCTAGTTGGCTACCTTACTAGCTAATTGGGTTCCATCAACTGTTGTTGCTGCTGTTGTGTGCCTTTAAGTTGTTTCTGGCCTATGGCAGCCCTAGGGGGAAACTTTTGTACCATTTTCTGGGAATGAGAGTGAGTTCTGTACCCAAGGTCACCCAGTGGGTTTTTACGGCCAAGTGAGAAATTGGACACTGTTCTCCAGGGTCATAGTCGATGCTCAAACCACTACACCACTCTGACTGCCCACTAAAAAAGTTTCAGTTCAGCTAGGACTCAGTCAACACCTCTTTTCGGTGCCATAATTTAGTGATAGGACAGGAGAGACCAGAGACCAGGAGCTAAAGGACTCCTGACAGATGCCCAATCAACTTTTGCCTAAAGACCTCCAAAAATGGAGAGGTCGTGTTACTGCAGTTTAGTCCTGCCTGGCGATAGCACTAGATATCACTTTGATATCAATAATTCGGCCTTATACTACCACCCCTCTCCACATGTTTGTGAGGCCTCCGGACAAGTACGAAACTAGGCTCGGCACTTAACTGCTGAAATATTCTCAAACAATACAGGCACACCAGAAATAGCCAGATTGCAGCTTCAGGAATCTCCCCGGCAAACACCCTCATTATGTATGTGCGCTGTTTACAAAGGACTCCCTGCCCCAAGCAGGTAACTTGGCAAGCTAGAAGCTTAAATACCAAGCACTGAGCATTTGCATACAGTCTGCTTCTTTGTCAATTCAGACTTAACTCAATCATGCTAAATTGTGACCTTTCGGAGACATTGTCTCGCACCCAAAACTCATTGTTGTCCCCGAGTAAGGCATAGCGTGCAGTCACACTTCTCCCTATTAAAACCCCTGATTCCGAGACCTTCCTCGGATCGCTCCCGAGTTCCAACTGCCTTGCTGCTGCTTTGCTTGGCGAGCTTCCCCTCAGCTCCACGTGCTGAGATACACCGAACCCCAGCATCGCTCTCTATCTTCTTCCAGGCTTCAGGAACAGGTGTCGTATCACCTGAACCAACTATCCCTCTGAAAATCCCGCTATCTTACTCACACCTTCCTTTTCCTTAGTTATCTGTGTGCATGTGTTGCTTACATTGTGTGCCTGTATTTAATAAAGATCATTCATTATTTTCAAACCAGTCTGCTTCTTGACTTGGCCTGACTCTGTAAACACTGGGTTACAAGATCCTGCTAAGTTACCCTGCCTCTCGTTAAGCTAAAGCAGTACTCAGAGCTAATTTTCCCCACCTACAGTTGAGCACATTTTGGAGTCCCTCCCAGGACCCCCAGTAAACAGGATAACAGTCGTCACCCTCTGAGACAAATCTATTCCACTGTTGAATATCTTACAGTAAAAAAGTTCTTCCTAATGTTTAAATGGAATTACCAGAACTTGGAAAAGTTATTTGTTGGACAACAATTCCCAGACATCTGCTTCAGCTATCGTCATTGGTCATGGGGATTCTGAGAGTTGTAGTCCAAAAGGTAACATCTTCAAGTTCTAATTTTAATTTATAGCAGAAGAAGGGAAATACAAAATGGCTAGTAATGTGAACAACTACTTTATCTCTCCAAATAGGCCTTGCTTCTAGTCTGCCTGTTTCAGCTGCATAGTGCTTCAGTCTCATTCCACATATCCATCTCCTGAGAGAAAATCTTGATGTTGGCACCTTCAGTCATCACTGAGTATCCATTATTCCAGCCTTATACAAACATTGTCATGTGCGGGCAGACGTGATTCCAGGCATGGCTCTTGTGGGAACCCAGCGGAAATGCCCTGGGTTTCTCCAGCTGCTTCTAGTCATTTGCATTGGCGGGAGGCCTTGCCAGCACCCCCGTTGCCCACACCAAGGCATTGCCAGCATCCTGAATCCCTTGTGTATCCGCTTTTGTCTTTACGTAAGGAGAAAGGGTTGAGAGCCTCTTAACTGAAGGTTTTTATACTGGCTTCTTAATTGAGGATGAGCAAATGAGTCAGACCTTCAGTTACAATCCATGCTTTCTTTTCTTAAAGTGCTGTTCTGTTCTAATTGGGCATCTCACCCCTGTTCTTTGGGTGCCCATACTACACCAGTCTAACAGCTTAAATTCTCTATAGATTTATATCCTTTTAAAGTTAGAACATGGAAAATTTCCTTTTTGGGAATACACTTCCCAGAATCACCCAGCCAGCAAGGTCATTAGGTGAATTCTAGGGACACATGGCCCACTCTCCCAAAACATTTCCAAGTTCTGCTTAAAATCATTCCATAAAATCTATATGGGTGCAGGCCTTCCAGTTCTAAACAGTTAATACCTTTCATTTCTGCCTTTCCAATTCATTGTCTTTTGTTTTGTTTTGTTTTGTTTTGTTTTGTTTTGTTTTGTTAGTTACCATTGGCACCAACTCTTTCTTGCAGAAAGTTCAATATGGCTTACATGTGGTTTCCAGTTGGCCCTGAATCCAGGCCCTGCTCAGACACCAGCGCCTCTTAACCCTTAGCAAATGAACTATGTTGAGGTTTCCAAGCTTTCTAATTGCTTCTGGACCTGTACATATAACAGTGGTATGACATGAGATATGAAGCAGACCAAGGTTTTTCATCACTAGCTTCTAATTTGTTCATGCATATTAGGCTGCTGTTAAAGGTGCAAGAGGAGGACCAGGATAAGGGGCTAGCAATTTTACCATTATCAGACAGCTTAACATTTTTACAAACATTTCCTCTGATTTCAGGGCCACCTTTACCATGTGACAGCTCTCCAGCTGTCCCATTTGGGCAGAGACAGTCCTTATTAGTCCTGTTCTTTCCCCTTTTTCAGCTGCTTTTAAACTGACCCAGTTTCTCTCTCCTCCTCCTCCTTCCCCCTTTGTCCTCAGTTTACTTTAATTTGTACAAACTGAGTTCAAATGCAAAAGTTGCTTGCATTCAGTTAACTCAGCAGAGGGGAGGGAAGAAGAGGGAGAAGAATCTTGCTTCTTTTGCTCAGGCAAAAGAAAACTGCTGCAGCCTCCCCTGACTTGTGGGCTCTTCCTCATTAATAACTTTTGCCATACTCTTGACCACTTTCTGATATTTGGCCACAGATGTCCACAGATGTCATTCGTGAAATGTTAGATGGTATGCTTGCCATGTGGCATAGTGAAGTCATTGCCTCAGCTGGCATTTGCTGGGAGACAGCAGGAAGGGGTTGGAAGAGACTGGTGAGTGCAAACCAAAAAGTTTGATCTGCATCCCCCAAAACTAAAACTTCCCACCCTGAGATTCTCATCAACTGTACTGAAGAAAGTTTAAACTGCTTCTATGTATGGACAGAAAAGGGCACCATTTTGTTCTTTGCCTCAAGCAGGATAATCAGCTGCTGGGTAACATCTGTATTGGGACCAATATCACACATAAAATAGATGGAAGATTCTGCATTCTCTTAAGGCGCTTTCACACTACACAGTTGTATAGCGCTATGATTTCACTTTAACTGCTATTCCAGCATCCTATGTAGTCCTGGGATTTACCATTTAGGGAGCTATATTTTGAATTTGCAACCTGTGAGCTCTAGTGCCTCTCCAAACTATATACCTTGGTATTCCATAGGATGTTGTCATAGCATCAAAAATAGAATCATAGTACAATCACTGTTTAGTGTGAAAGGGCCCAGAACTCTTCAATGGGGCTAAGTGGTACAAAAAGCAGGGAACAGGAGAAGAAATCAAAAATTCATCAAACCTGGCCAGATGTTGGCAGGAAGTCTGCAGTTTAGCTTGACTCTCAAAATGAATACTAAACAGAAGCAATTCTAAAATGACAGAAAAAAATTGAAAGAAAGAAAAAAACATGAAAAGGATGGGTAAGGGGAAAAAGAACAGGGAAAAGAAGATTAATATGCCTGATATGGGGGACGCATGGCTGTAGAAGTCACAAGATATCATTAATTAGTACTCACTATTTTGTTTTGTTTTTTTGGCATGTTAAGGAAAAACTGAAAAGAGCTCTGTATTATATATACTTGCCAGATTTCCAGCTGAGCAATGTAGTTTAGGGCCTTTAACAACAATTTTATGTGTAGAAAGCAGGAGTTGATAATGTTTATTTCTATGCTATGAAAAGATTCAGCAACTGGTTTCTACAAATCAACCTACCATTAAAGGCCTGAGAGCAGAATGAGTAGGTTCTCTTGGTCCAATGATCCCCCAATTAGCTTTCCCTCTCTTTCAAATTCCCCTCTTTCAAAAGTGGAAAATCCGCAACAATCTCTTACCCCAGCTCCCAACAATATCAACAATATTCCAGAGATTGTTGAGATTGCAATTCCCAGTAGTCCTGGACAGCATAGCTAACAATGAAGGAAAGCTGAGAGCTGTGGTCCAACAGCATCTGGAAAGCTGCATGATTCCCATCCCTTGCATAAGCACTCTGGTAGGATAAGTAACTATGGGGGGTCCATCAGGGCCACATGGACTGCAAAAAATGCCATGAAATGTGGAGGAGAGCAAAATGAAACCAGAAGTGGCCAGAAGTCCACTTCTGATTTTGAAAAATATTTCTTAAACAGTGTGGAGGGGACCTACAGCCTATGTAAAACGTAAATTCTGCTCTTGGAATCTTCCAGGAGAGGGAAGGGACCTTTTTTAAGGACTAGAAAAAGTGCCATCTGGGCAATTTGAAGGGCTGCAAAGATAGCCTTGAGAAGGCTGTGTGCAGATCCAAGGCTACACTTTGCTCATCTTGATCTATAGAGTCACAGGGCTTGGGTTAGGTTAGGAAGACTGATCTCAGAATGGCCTTCTTGACTGGGTATTGACTTTGATGTTTCTATCAGTTCTGAGACTTGTTTTCCTCAAGCTCCCCTGATGACTCACTCATAGTGTCCTTTGACTCATTCTTTTTTTCTCTGGACTGTTTGAACTAGGCTGCTTCACCTTCCCACGTGGCTTGGTAGTGAGAAAGTCTCCTGATGTCCCACACCCAGTGGCAATTACTGGCATACCCAATGTTCTTGAAGCACCTGTTCCTGGCAGAAAAGTTTTGGGGCATGTATATTTCACAAATATTAATTGTTCCTTTAGGCTATAGGCCAAATGAGGAAAATAGCTCTGTAGAAAAAAACAGATGTGCCTTGAAGACTAGAGATTGCCTGCTTTCAGTTGCAGGATATGTTATTTAAATGAATCCTATTCCCATGCATGCCTATACTCCCCCAGTCTACTTTAGACCAGCATTTCTCTCTGATGTGGGGGACTGGCATTCTTTTCCCTAATGTGCTAGGAACTGGTGACATATTTACATCCATTGGCTACAATTGTTTCTTAATTTCCTGGAAACTCTTTGTGGACCAGAACCCAATGGCTTGCAAACCAGTATCAATCCAAATAATGAGCAGTGCTAGTTTAGACAATGAATTGAAATTGCAGTTTCTTGTATCAAATATATTCAAATTGGTTTCATCTGGCATTAGCTCTGCTATTTGTTCACACAGCTAGTTCAGGATAACTGTGGGCTGTATAATGTGAAGTGGCCCTCTTATTCTGTGCTAGAGATCAAAAGTGCTGCTTTTTGGGGGGACTATAGTGTCCAGCCAGCATTCCCTCAGTTAGCATTGTCTAGGATTCTTGGAACTGTAGTCTAAAAAAGCAGTTTTCAAGCTTTGTTCTTTCTGGCTTAGAGCAAGATGAATACCATATATCCTCCATAGAATATGTTATGCTCTTCTACAAGAATAGCTACACCAGCTTTCTCTTCCCAAACATGCCCCCAATTTTGTTTGGCTATCTTACACTCAATACTCAATACTCAAGTAAATTCAGCTTTGTTGAGTATAACCTGCACGGTAGCTCAGCAGAGGCCGTGTTAATCTTTTTTCTCCCTTTCTCCAGAGTTCTCTTCAAGTCTTCTTAAAGGGTGTGGTAACATAATGGTGATCATTAAAAGCAGTGATTCTAAACTGACAAAAAGTAAGCCAAATTCATCTAAGTTTTACAACTACACCTCCCATCACTCACAGCTAGCCTAGCCATTGATTGGGGCTCATGGAAATAATATTTCTACACATTGGGCAAACTTTTATTCTGTCTTTCATGAAGCTTTTATATCACACTCACTTGGCTTGGTTTCAACTCAGAGCAATAAAGACAATACTGTTGATGAAGTCAAGAGAGTGAGAGAGACCTTCCCAGTGTAATTAAGCATGAATTGGCAGCACACATGGGAAGCATGAGAAGGGAAATCCCTCCCAGCTTGCAAACAAAAACAAATAGCCCTCTTTATTGCATCAACTCAATAAAAGTTGCTGTTCTTGTTGACCATTATGTCGTCACTCTCATCAGCTGTTGTAGAGGGAAAGGTCACAGAAACACATGGAGGAGTACAAGGTGCCATGTCAGCTGTGCAGAGGTTCACAGAAGTGTGATGAGTCACAAGTGTCCATGGCGCCTTTGCCCTGTGCAGAATGGGGATAAGAGTATGCCATCCAGGCTGTTTTATGGAACGAAAGCCTACGTGGAATAAGGCAATGTCCTAGAGTTACTTTGGTGCTCAATGAGTATTTGACTAAAACAAAGACAATAAAACAGAAATTCTGTGCAAAGTCTTTTTTATTTCTTTCAGCCTTCGTAGGCAATGTTAGGTTTTCCCCTCCAAACCTAAATCAAATGTTAGCCCCACCTAGAGGGGACCCATCGAAAAAAAAATAGGACACATTAAGACTTTTTCTCCACACAGGACTTCCAGTTTGGAAAAAAAATGTCTGCAACTTGTATCTTCTTGCTGTTTCAGAAAAGAAAGCAAAATAGGCCAAGGGGGTCCAAAATATGGTGAAATTTCCCCCTCCATGAATCTTAGGGGAAGTGGGGGTGCTTTGTTAAAAAAGATTTTTGAAGAGTTAAAAGTAGCCCCATGGCCTGAAGATGACATAGCAGGGATCTGTGGCCCTCAAAGTTCTCAGGGGGGCAATGGGCTCCTCCAGCTCCCCTCAATTGCCAATCCTTAGTTTTAATCATCGTCAAAATTGTGATCCCTCCTCTCTGATATCCTGAAAAAAAATGTATGTCTTCATTTTGCTGTGTATCTCCGAGAGCAATTCATTCATTGTATCTTGGAGTTGATGAGGTTGCTTTAGGTCACTGTCAAGGTAGAATTGTTTATATGCAGTCTACAGCTGAATGAAAACCAGGTCTGAAGTAAAACTGGGAGTTGTAATTCAGCACTGATGTACATTGGACAGAACTGAACCAAGTATTCAAGAAGAAATTTACAGTTGACAAATTTAGACTCAGGAAACATGATGGCAGTTAAAGCAATATCCAGAACATGAAGCAGATGGAGAAGAGCCATTTAGTTCTGCCCTACTTGCTATTAAAAACCGCTAAGGAAACATATTTCTCTTCCTCTCCTGAATTTTCAAAGGAATGCTGCAGCATAAGGGTGGGATAGGGTGAAACTTGTCTGTCATATAGAATTCTGCTCAAGAGTTCTTGATAATTTGTTCCATAAAAATATATGGAGCTGGTTATTGTAAGTCAAATCTTCATCTGTCAGTCTATATCACCATTCATCTTCATCCATCTCACTCTCCATATGTTCTTGGACTACAACTCCCCGCATTCCTTACTGTAGGCTATGCTGGCTAAGGCTACTGAAAGTTGCAGTCCTACATCTTCTTGAAGGGGCCCAGGTTGCCTCACCTAACTAGCCTGGTTGTTGGGTCTTCAAGGACTGAGGAGTTGGTCTTTCCCACTGAGAATCTCTAAAAGCATCACTGAGACCTGGTGGGATGAGTCTCATGATTGGAATGTAGGAATAGAGGGGTATAGCCTATTTTGTAGAAACAGACCAAATAAGAAAGGAGGAGGAGTAGCCTTATGTTTCAAGGATGTTTTCACCTGTGAAGAGGTCCATGACTTGAACACCGGCAGCCAGGTCGAGAGCATCTGGGTAAGAATTAAGGGAGCGAGAAACAATAGGGATATTATAGTGGCGGTTTACTACAGACCTCCAAGCCAGACTGAGGACCTCGATGGCGCTTTCATAGACCAAATGATTGCACATTCAAAAAGGAGAGATACAGTAATGGGAGATTTCAACTACCCGGATATATGTTGGCAGTCAAACTCTGCAAAGGTGGCAAGGTCCAGCAAGTTTCTTGCTTGTCTTGCAGACAATTTCATGGTCCAGAAGGTGGAAGAGGCGACAAGGGGATCAAATATTCTGGATCTGATCCTGACCAACAGGGAAGACCTTGTTAATGACGTAGAACTGGTTGGATCTTTAGGAGAGAGTGACCACGCCCTATTAAAATTTGGCATTCAGTGGTGAAGAGAAGATAAGTGTAGCCAGGCACTCGTCTTAGATTTTTAAAAAGCAGACTTCTGTAAACTGCTGGCTGAAATCCCGTGGTCGAGAATAGTCAGTGCGAAAAGAGTTCAGGATGCATGGGAGTTCTTTAAAAGGGAGATACTGAAGGCACAGGCTAAAACTGTGCCATTAAGGAGGAAAAATGGAAGGCATCTGAAGAAACCGGAATGGTTGACTAAAGAACTCTCAGCTGAGCTAAGTGTTAAGAAAAACATGTACAGGAAATGGAGGAAGGGGGAAATCACCAAAGAAGATTATAAGCAAGGAGCCAGGAGATGTAGAGAGAAGGTCAGAAAGGCTAAAGCACAGAACGAACTTAGGCTGGCCAGAGACATTAAGAACAATAAAAAGGGCTTTTTAAAATACGTCCGCAGCAAAAGGAAAAAGAAGGAGACGATAGGGTCACTGCGCAGGGAAGATGGTGAATTAATAACAGGAGGAAGAGAAAAGGCAGAACTCCTCAACACCTTCTTCGCCTCAGTTTTTTCCCAAAAGGATAAAAACACTCAAGCTGGCGGTTGGGGAGCAGGTGAGGAAGTGGGGGAAATGCAGCACAGAATAGGTAGAGAGGTAGTACAGGAATACCTGGCCACACTGGATGAATTCAAGTCTCCAGGGCCAGATGACTTGCATCCTAGGATTTTAAAAGAACTAGCAGAGGTCATTGCGGAACCTCTTGCTATAATCTTTGAAAACTCTTGGCGGACAGGAGAAGTTCCGGCAGACTGGAGGAGGGCAAATGTTGTCCCCATCTTCAAGAAGGGGAAAAAAGAGGACCCAAATAATTATCGCCCAGTCAGCCTGACATCAGTACCTGGAAAGATCCTGGAGCGGATCATCAAACAGTCAGTTTCTAATCACTTAGAAAACAATGCCGTAATTATGAAAAGTCAACATGGATTTCTCAAAAATAAGTCATGCCAGACTAATCTTATCTCTTTTTATGATAGAGTTACTTGCTTGATAGATGAAGGGAATGCCGTGGACATAGTATATCTTGATTTCAGTAAGGCCTTTGACAAAGTTCCCCATGACATTCTTGCAAAGAAGCTAGTAAGATGTGGGCTGGACAGGGCTACTGTCAGGTGGATTTGTAACTGGTTGACTGACCGTACCCAAAGGGTGGTCACCAATGGCAGATTCTCATCCTGGAGAGAAGTGACTAGCGGGGTGCTACAGGGTTCTGTCCTGGGCCCGGTGCTGTTCAATATCTTCATTAATGACTTGGATGAAGGAATAGAGGGCACGCTGATCAAATTTGCAGATGACACCAAATTGGGAGGGGTTGCTAATACGCCTGATGACAGGAACAAAATTCAAAAGGACCTGGACAGATTGGAGAGCTGGGCCAAGGCTAACAAAATGAATTTCAACAGAGAGAAATGTAAGGTCCTCCACTTAGGCAGAAAAAATGGTATGCAGAAATATAGGATGGGGGACACGTGGCTGGATAGCAGTATGTGTGAAAGGGACCTAGGAGTCTAATAGACTACAAGCTGAACATGAGTCAGCAGTGTGATGCGGCAGCCAAGAAAGCCAGTGCAATTCTTGGTTGCATCAATAGGAGTATGGTGTCTAGATCGAGGGAGGTATTGGTACCACTTTATTCTGCTTTGGTTAGACCTCATCTTGAATACTGCGTCCAATTCTGGGCACCCCAATTCAAGAAGGATATGGATAAGCTGGAGCAGGCCCAGAGGAGGGCAACCAAAATGGTGAGGGGCCTGGAAGCCATGCCCTATGAGGAATGGCTTGGGGAGCTGGGTATGTTTAGTCTGCAGAAGAGAAGGTTAAGAAGTTACATGATAGCCATGTTTAAATATTTGAAGGGATGTCATGTCGAGGAGGGAGTGGGCTTGTTTTCTCCTGCTCTTGAGACCAGGACAAGGAGAAATGGATACAAGCTGCAGGAGGGGAGATTCCACCTGCACCTCAGGAAGAATTTCCTGATGGCCAGGGCTGTCCGGCAGTGGAATGTGCTGCCACGGAGTGTGGTGGAGTCTCCTTCATTGGAGGTTTTTAAGCGGAGGCTGGATGGCCACTTGTCGGGAGTGCTTTGAGGGTTTTCCTGCATGGCAGGGGGTTGGACTGGATGGCCCTTGTGGTCTCTTCCAACTCTACATTTCTATGATTCTATGATTCTATGATTCTAAAAGACATTGTGACCACCAGTGTTGAATTTGGGACCTTCTAACATGCAAAATATTGGAATGAATATAATGTGTAAAATATTGGAATGAGATGTGTGTGTCCACTGGACAAACTCAAAGCCCCTCCTGACTCAGTAATTCTCTGGTCCTTGGAGTGTTAGTTCTGTGAGACAATCTGTACATTTGTAAATAAATGCAAGTGTTACAAAATGCACTAGATTTCCCATGACCTCACTCAAAAGAAACCAATGCCTGGGTAAAATATTTGCACTATGGGATTTCTCACCATTTGAGGAAAGGGAAGTGTGAGGGTATAACAATACCTTCTCTCCCATTGACTTAAATCTCTGCACCCCTGCCCTAACAAATCATGCAGTACAGCACAGCTATGTTGTACAAATAACTCTCTTGATTGTTGTTGTTGTGTGCCTTCAAGTCAGTTCTGATTTATGGTAACCCTAAGGAAAACCTATCATGGGGTTTTCCTGACAAGATTTGTTCACTGGGGGCTTGCCATTGCCTCCCTCTGAGGCTGAGAAAGTGTGACTTTCCCAAGATCACCTAGTAGTTTTCCATAGTCAAGCAGGGATTCAAACCTTGGTCTCCAGAGTCAGTTTCCAGTGCTAAACCACTACATCACTCTGACTCTCTAGATCCAATCTCTAGATTCTATCTCTAGATAGAAAAAAAATGTTTGTAGCAGTTGCTTTCAGGACAGCTTGTACTTCCATGAGGGTATAGTACCACTACAGTATTGATAGATGCTCCATACCAGCCTTGGTGTTAGCTTCAAATTATACTTCTTATGTAGATAGCTAAGTTGTCTTCTTGCATTAGTACTGGAAGTCTACTTCTTTATTCTTACAGCTTTACTTGCAGTGTGTTCAGTAACTAAGGACTGGCAAATGAGGGTTGCTGCGGAAGCCTTCTTCTTTCTCAGGTTAAATACTCCCAGATTCCTAAGTTGTTCCTCATAGGACTTGTTTTCCAGACCTTTGATCATCTGGGTCATCCTCCTCTAGAAACATTCCACCTTGTCTCACCATGTCCAGCATTCTATTCCCAGTATGTTCAGGCGTTACTCAGTACATATTCTTGAATGTGGAAACAGCGGACCATCTAGCTGCCATTTTCTGTCATTACTTTTCTCGTGTTGAAAGTGACATCTCTCAAGAGGGGACATCATCTGGAAGCTTTCCATTTGAGTGAAATCCCTGGGAAAAGCCACTTGGAAAACAGGGATCTCTCATCTGCAAGTTTGGTGTTTTCCAGATGGGGAAAGTGACAGTAAAGGGCATAGGGTAGGCTCTGTCCTGCTTCTGTATTTGGGAAAGTCTGGTAAGATATATCTGAAGAAGCCCACAAAGAGAACATAGGGCCATTAGGATTCTTCTGTTTTTGTTCCTTAGCAACTTATAGAAACATACTGCTTCTGATATTACAACTAACGCTTGTCCTAGTGATTGTGACTATTCTGTTTGAAGAAGTATTTATTTTTATCTGTCCTGAATCTCCCATAATTCTGTTTCATTAATGACCTCAGATTCTAGTATTATACAGTGAGAAGAAAAGCTTTTTCCTACCTGCTTTCTCCAAACGTGCATAATTTTATACACTTTTATCATGCCTTCCCTCACTTGGTTTCTCCTAAGCAAAAGAGCCACTAATGTCATAACCTTCTGCTTGGGGGAAGAATCTCATTACACTGGCACATTTCCTGTGGCCAGAAGCATCTAATTTCTGTACTATTACAATCTGTTGCAATAGGGGTTGATGAATGGTGTGCAGAATGACAGCACAGAGGTATGTCCTTGTTTAGGCACAGCCATCTTTTTTTCTATTATTTTTTTCCCTCTATAGATTTAGAAACTCCAGAGGAATATGGGACTGGGATAAACTGAGCAGCATTATTATGATCCATAATCACCCTTCATTCCTTGTCAGAGTATGGAAAAGTTTCTCTTCTGGACTACGACACCAAAAATGTCCATGCTGGCTGCAAGATTTTAATAGCTCTATCCCTCAAAAGTAACTGTTCTAAGGTCTGATCCTTCTACTCTGGATAGGTGTGTCATCTTGTTATAGAAATCCTTAGGACCACTGGGCCATTTTGAAGCACAAGATCTAAAAATTATAGGGAAATCCACAGATTCAGCTCTTTTTTTTTTTTTTTGCTCAACTCCTACATGCTATTTTGTAGGTTTCCTTCCAAGGTTTACTTAGTGATGTATCCGTGTTGGTAACTATCCAGCATCAGTTTGAAACTGTTACATTGGAACAAGTAGAAATGCTTGGGATAGGGGCAGGCTCATTCTTCCCACTGAAAAAGATACTTGCCAGCCTAGGGCATGTGGCATTAGTAAAGCAAGAGAAGGCGAGAGGCTCATGTGCTGGGAGGCACGCACACTGGGTTGCTGAGCACAAAAGCATCAAGGCCAGGTGCAGCTCGAATGGAGGGAGAGCAGGGAATAAGCACATGCCATCATCTGTTTCACTCCCCGGCAGCTGATCTGGCCAGCAGACAGAGGCCTCAGCTGACTTTCTTTTGGCCTGCCAGCAAAGCCATTTTGAGAAAAAGACGCGTGTTGCTCAGCACCGGCGCACACCACTGACTGCACGTACACGCCTCCTACCTCAAGACAGCCTTGGCAGTGGTTTGCATCATGGCTCTTCCAGCCACGTTGCTTCCTCTTCTTATCTGACAGGCAGTCAGTGTGCAGTTTCCCTCTCTTCCTCCCCAACTCACCCCTCCCTTACTCCCAAACTTGTCAACCTGCAATGAAGGGAGGCTGCTGTCTGTCTAGAGAGAGATGTTCTGGTCCTCACGATTCTGGAACCTCTGCCAAGTATCTGGTCTCCGACTGCCTTTGTCTTTGTCGATATTGTAGTGGGGAGGAGGTGGAGATGTGGGTTTTCATCCTTTTATGGAAGGACAGCTGTGCTGACCACAGCCAGGTGTGTCCACACCCTGAATCAGACCTACACAAAGCCATGCTGTAGAGTTCTGCAGCTCCCAGAATTCCTCAGCCAGTAGCCATGCTATTTTGGAGGTTCTTGGTAATCCAATAAAGCAACTTTTCCAAACTCTGGCGAAGAAGGATCCCTTCTCTGACTGAAATTCTGAATAGTCCATTTAGCAGTAGAACACCTGCAACTATTTCAGACCAAACACACTCCACTGTCCTTGTTCACATGTGTTTATTATTATTACAGACGGAAGAAGAACTTATCTGTGGGTAGGAGGGATGTAGAGAATGAGTTGCATGGATAATAGTGTACAGTGTACAGGAAAAAGCTTGTGCATATTTGTGCAAATGAATAATCCCCAAAGAAGTCCAAAGCTCAAAATCTCCTCAGAAATATTTGTATTCTCATGCAGCATGGAGGAAGTTATTCATCCTTGCCTCTTGGAATGAAATAAGGTAAGGTTTATATCCCTAACTGGCAGAGGTATATGGGTTAGTTGGGCCTAAACTCATAATTACATCTCCCACAGGAAAATCTAAAATTTCAAGCAAATGTACGAGCATATTTTATATACTTCCATGAGCAACAGTACACAGCAAAATGCCCAAGTTATTAGGAACAGCTGATAGTCACAAAATAATGAGCTGGCAAGGATGCTGTAAAGATCACTGTGTTGGACCTTAGCTGAAGAGACTTGGGCTCATTTTCCAGCTCAGCCAGAAAGTTCCTAAGGTGATTTTGGATAAGTTGCTGTCTGAGCCTAGTCAGCCTAACAAAGAAATCATGTGCTAGGCCAGACTGTCCTTCAGCACCACTCTTTCAAGCATACAACACTGGTAAACATGATGGCTACTTGAATCTCTCTCTCCTCTCTCTCTCTCTCACCCACCCACACACTGAGGGATATGATGATGATGATGCATTGTTCAAAGAAGAGGACAAAAGAATAGACAGATTAGTATAATATAGGCACATTGTTATGCAAAAGGATATTGTAGCACCTTTGAGACTAAGGCCATTTCCTCACTAGCCTATTACAGCACTATTATATTGCTTTCAACATCCTATGGAATCCTGGGGTTTGCAGTTTAGGGAGGGGTCGACTGGCCCCTCCCTAAACTGCAAACTCTAGGATTCCATAGGATGTTGAAAGCAGTATAATAGCGCTATAACAGGCTAGTGCAGAAATGGCCTAATTCAGAGAAAGAAGTTTGTAGCATAAGCTTTTGTAGACTGAGTTTACTTCATCAGACACTTTTTTACACTGAATGACTTTCCTTGTGAGTTTTTTTTTCCTTTTAACAGTTTTACAGTTTAATGTCTGTGAGTCACTGAGAAATAACAGACACAGAAATAAATAAGGGTTAATAAACAATAAAACAAGGCACGTTGGTTAGTGGTGATTCTTAGAAATAACAATAAAAATTGTCCAGTGTTATGATAGGAGATTTTTTTTTTTTGAAAGCTTACTTTTTGGACTCTTTTAACTCCCAGAAAACTTACTTTTTTGGAATTTCTTAGCCAGCAGAGGCCATTTCTGCACTAGACTGTTATAGCAATAGCATGTGTATTTCTATACTGCTTATCAGCTAAGTGATCTCTAAGTGGTTTACAATGTATTTAGCTAATTGCTCCCAACAAGTTGAGTACTCATTATACTAACCTGAGGAAGGATGGAAGGCTGAATCAACCTGGAGTCCGGCAGGATCGAGCTCACAACCTTGTGGCTGCAGTACTGGCTGAGTACTGAGCCACCAGGGCTCCCTTATATTTGTAGTGCTATTATTCCATGTCCTATGGGATAGGAATCCTTTGAGACACCTCCCTAAACTGCAAACCCCAGGATTCCGTAGGATGTTGAAAGTGGAATAATAGCGCTATAACAGTCTAGTGTGGAAATGGCCACAGTCACACTGGAGAATCCTGTGAGTTGCTCATGCTTGCTGGAGAACCCCAGGAGTTCTTGACCAGAAAAATGACATGTTCAAGCTCTGGTTGTCACAATCTATAGATCTTTACCAACCTCTCACTGTATTTATTGCTGAAAGGTACTCGGAGAGATTCTCAGTGCTGTAATCACATTTCTGCAACCTCTCTAGAAGCCCAGTGCATTTGACCAGCCTTATTACCAGGCCACCTTGCATACTATTGTAGGTGTACTGCTCATCATGATGTGTGTTTATTCAGAAGCAAGTCACAGTATGGGGCTGGTCTGTATCTAGTGGGTCTCACTCCCAACTGAGGCCATTTCCGCAGTACACTATTATAGTGCTATTATTCCACTTTCAACATCCTGTGGAATCCTGGGATTTGCAGTTTAGGGAGGGTTATTTAGAATTCTCAGCCAGAGAACTCTATGACCTCAGTAAACTACAAACTCCAGAATTCCAAGGGATATTGAAAATGAAATAATAGTACTATAACAGTGTAGGGCAGAAATGGCCCGAGCCTGTACAGTACAACCTGAGGCCACTGTCTGATACTCTCTTACATAATAATCTCAGTCCCATTTCATTTAATCTCATTCACATCTTTGAAGTCAAACATGGAAACAGCCTCATTTCAGACTTCCTTCCCCCACATGCCACAACATTTCACAGGTGAAAAACTATGGCACATGTGGTCTAGCAACATCTAAGTGTGGTCAAGATGGCAAAAGATATTAATGAGAAAGAACATACAAGTAAGATGAGGCTGCAGGAGTTTGCTTTTGCCTGAGCTTATTGGGAACCTCTCTTCTCCCTTCTGCTTGGTCCATTGAGTGCAAACTACTTTTGCACTTTGAACTCAGTTTGTAGCAGCTGAAGTAAGCTAGAGTCAAAGGGGACAAAGGGGAAAAATATGAGGAGTTGAGAGTGTCCTTGCCAAATTGGGATAGTTGAAGGGCATGTTCCCTTTCTGTACCACCCTGCTTCTTAACAGTTTTTGTCACTCTCTATCTTTGTGTGAATACACAAAAGCAAACACAGTGAAAGAAAAAGGTAAGAGGCAAGTCTCTTTGGATATTTCAGAATGATTGGCCAGTAGTCAGAGATGGAGAGGGGGCAAAGAAAGGAAGGGGGAAGCCAGGCCAATGCTGGCTCATCTCTACAGACAGTTGCTGCAACGTCTGTTCCCCAAATAGCCTCAGGCCGCCAATGCCAAGAGTAGCAATGCCTTGATAAACAGTTTAAAAATAAGCCCTAAGTGGAAAGACGTCACCTCTCCCCCTTCTTGGTGATCTTATTTTTGCTGCCAGAGCCAGTGTTTGTATTCCAGGTCCCCTGCCAGCTTTCCAACCAGTCCTATGGCTCATGCGATATTCTCCTTACCATTGTGGAACAGTGGAAGGAGAGGGAAACACAATCTTCAGGAGAAAGGAAAGGAAGATGCCAGTTTATTTTTTGTTTCTGCTCAGCACAGCAGGGCTGCAGAAGGCACAACAGTAGGTCTGCAGGATCTGCCAGCTTGTGATGCATCAGGTGGATGGACACAGGAGGAATTTGGCCATTACTGTCATGGACAAAAGCAGACGGGAAGGAGAAAGGCGCAAAGGAGCATACACTCTTAGAGGGCAAAGGACAACCTTGGGGGTCTCATCTGTCCTGAGGTAGTAGGAAACTTTGGTGGGTCCAGGAACCAATTTTCTGATCCCAAGATCCTCCAGGAGATCCATGAACTCCGCCAAAGTCCAAAACTAAGGCCGTTTCCATCCTACACCGTTATAGTGCTATTATTCCACTTTCAACATCTTACGGAATTCTTGGGTTTGTAGTTTACTGAGGCCAAAGAGTTCTCTGGTTGAGAATCTAAATGCCCTTCCCTAAACTGCAAACCCCAGAATTCCATAGGATGTTGAAAGTGGAATAACAGTACAGTGTAGTGTAGAAATGGCCTAAACCAGACTAAAGCAGAGCCAGTTAAAAAGCCGGAGTATTTCTCTCTCTCTCTGCAACCTATTTAAGAAGTGAATTCACACTGCTGAAGGCCTCCAGGAGAAGCAATGCAACCTTTTTTTATCCAGAAATAGAGCTGTATGGGGAGGTGGGGAAGGACACATCAAAAACAACCTTTGGGGCCACAAGTGACTCCCAAAGTAGCCCTTTGCCCTCACTTGCTCTGGCACTTGTTAGGAGAAAGGCAAATCTGAGGGTGGGATGTTCTCAGAAGCTATAATACAAAAAGAGAGGAAATTTCTGCTCTGTGAGCACAATGGTAATCGTGTGTCTAACAGGTGCAGTCTCTGCTCTCCCCTCAAATGAATGTAAACCATGTGAGGGGAATGGCTGAAAAGCCCTATAGTTTCCAGCACTAATGAGACAGTATCAGCAAGTGTAAGGGGTTAACGTAAAATGAATTCCATTCATCCACTTATAGACCGATTACTTTTGACATTCCCACAGTTTCCCACCAATGATGAGTCTTGTTGACTGGAACAAAATGTTTAACATTGATTGAACAACTTTTGCTCAAACTTTGGGTAGCTGATGCATAGCTATGCTGTACAGTTATAGTCATTTGATACCACTTTAACGTCCATGGTTTTCTCCTACACAATCCTTGGATTTGTTGTTGGATGAAGTTTTACAATTCTCTACCAAAAAGCTCTGTTGCACTTCCCTGAACTACAGCACAGGGTTCTCTACCACAGAGAATTCCCAGTAGCTCACCCAACTACAAATGGGTGGATTCCATAGGATGCCTCCATCACAGACAAAGTGGTATCAAACTGCTACAGTATAGTTATGTAGTACAGATAAACTCCTAGTCAGTTGCAAGCTGATGAGCTGGTATTTACAGAATCTCATTTAAAATTCTGGATGAGAAAAGAATTTTTGGAGGAAATCAAATGTGTGTGAGAATTATAATGTGGATAGATTTATATTATGAACCATGTAATTATTGACTCCAGTAAGATCCTCCATGCATATTTGTGGCGAAAGAAATGGGAAGAACTGCTTTCAGTCAGTTATCCATGGTAGAGAAACTGCGGGTAGAATAAGCCCCCATCAGACAAGGCACTAATATAACACATTACAAAGTGCCAACGCAATATATTTTGCCACTTAAGGTGAACAAGATAGCATCCCCTCCCATTTTGAAATGCCAGATCTTGAGGACTAGCTCTGAATTTCCAGTTCTTGTGGGTCACCTCCAGGCAGGAGACAAGGGTACAAATTCTCCAGTTTTGGGGGGCTCAGCTCCCAGCAAGAAGAAACGACTCTGTCCAGATCTCCAGCTCAGCTATTAAACTGATTAAATTGTTGCTTAATTAATTTGTTGCTGCAGCTTTCAAAAGCTTTCCAGAGGGTCTATGTATTTACTAAATTAACCTCCTCCTTCCCTCCCCATTGTTGTAACATCAGAATTCATCCTCTGCTCTGCTCTGCACCCATTTCTGGCTAGAAGCAAGTAGGCTAGATTAAATATTCCTTAACTCAACTCTTTCAGTAAATGAGAAAGAAAAATTCCTTCATGTCTTCTTGCTCTGGGAACAGCCCCTTCAGCTAAGATTTCTGTCTTAGGTCATTTCTGCCTAGACTGTTATAGCGCTATTATTCTACTTTCAACATCCTATGGAATACTGGGGTTTGCAGTTTCGAGAGGGGCCTTAAAAGACGCTCTTTAAATTGCAAACCCCAGGATTCCATAGGTTGTTGAAAGTGGAATAATAGCACTATAACAGTCTAATGTGGAAATGACCTCTATTTCCAAACAGGAAAATACGTTCTCTCTGTGTGTATTTGAATGACAAGCTGTGAGCATCTTTGGTTGATACTTAATGCAAAATGCTCAATGGCATCACCAGGGACTTTCCCAAGTTTTCGCATTTGCCCCAGAAACCTCAGGGTTTGGAATAATCCAAAGAGGCAACTCTATTCTCATTCCATGGACAAAGACCCACTGGAGTGCCTGTTGAATCTTTGCTTACTAATTGTGGGGAAGTATCCTTCATTGTTTGTGGAGGCAACAGTTTATCTAGCTTAGGAACATAAGGCAGATGGTTTGGTATATAGCTCCTTCTCTAACATCCTGATGCTGCCTTCCAGGATGTGCTGCTTGAGGCAACCATTTCCTTTTGCCTAATGGCCAGGCTTAATTATGACATTTATTGTGATAGGTGAAGACACACGTAATGGGTTTCTCCACCATGAGCTGAGAGGAGAGATTATTGCTCCATCTTTATTCAACTTGCCTTTTGAAATGCTGACACAAGTATGGCAATCCACAGTCAGTGCTCCAGTGAGAGGCAAGCAACAGCTCTTTTACGAGGAACTGAACAATCGCCTTGAGCAGAATAACATACACTGTAGCATGCCAGGATGGGTTGAATGCATTAGACCTTTATGTTTGTTTAGAACACTTTTAAAGAGTGGCGCCGGCCTGAAGCAAAAAGTAAACATGATACCTCTCTTGGCGCATTTCATTTCATAGCACACAGCAATGGAACTGGGAGGCATGAAAATGGCACCTCTTCTGGAAATTTTTTCTTCTTCTTGGATTGACTGGGACAAATAAGAACCTAGCACTGGATTAAAAGTGGTGCTGTTGGAGCAAATGCTCCAGGGCGTCAGTAGTAGGGGTCCCACACTGCTGCTGGAGCTGCAGACCTACATATGCAAGCTTCTTGTACTATGATGTCATCAAAAGGGAAAGGTCCTTCAGAAGGATAGGCTCTCTCCTCACTTTGCCCTTTCCAAGCAATGGTCACATAGATGTACTTTGTTTCAGTCTGTTTTATGAACTGCCTTGAGTCCCACATCAGGAGAAAGGAAAGATGCACATTAATTAAATAAATAATTACACTGGCCTATTTTTGCGATAGATGATGATGCTATGATTGAGGAGCAGCTGATTGTGCAGGGGGCCGAGCCAGTGAGTGAGCAAGTCATCTGCAAACATCCCCTGCACTGGAAGGTCAAACAGAGCCCCAGCCAGCTCATGACAGAGAGGGAACCAGCGGTGATGCAGAGGAGTTGCAGCCAGCTGTGCCCATCAGCATTCAATCACGCAGAAGGCTGAAAGGGGCTGCTGAGGGGGAGGCTGCTTGGACTAGGCTGAGGAAACAATAATGAGCAGCACCTGCTCACAGGGGCTATTTAAGTCTGCTGGCATGGCTGCTCCTTACTTGCTGCAAATTATTAGCAAGCCCTCAAAATCCTTGTGTCTCCTGCTCCCTGAAACCCTCTGGACGGATCTCTGCCTCCTGAACCTTTGGACTGGACCTTGACCTGGCTCGGCGTGTGTTTTCTGGTGTTTGGTATATTCGGACTCCCCAAGTGTTCCTGACCTCTCTCCTCTCTTGCTGGCTGTAGCCCAGCAGGGAGAAATTCCTGACATTTTTTATGATCCCTCAAGTCAACTTTGACTTACTGTGACCCTTAGGGAAACATAGGGCTTTCTTGGCAAGATTTATTCAGAGGAGGTTTGCCATTGTCTTCCTCTGAGGCTGAGAGAGTGTGTGACTGGCTAAGGGTCATGCAGTGGGTTTCTGTGGCTGAGTGGCAATTCAAACCCTGGCCCTCTTAAGTGATATTCCAGTACTCAAGACAGCTACACCCCACTGGCTTTCCTACTCTCGTCAACTCCAGCTCTGTTCTCCAGCTGCAGAGAGAGTGAAGAGGTGATTCATGCATAGGAATGTAAATCTTATTTCCTGAGTGCATGAGTGAAGAATTTTAAGATTCTTTTCCTCCTTGTTAGTTGAGATTATGGTGTTTTGTTTTGTTTTCACATTTTTGATGTTTTAAAGCAATTTTGGAGCTTTTTAAAAATAAGGATTTTTTGCAAACATTTTTCTGGAAGAAACGTCCTGAAATATGAAAAATCTTGAGGTGACTGACTTATCTTCTCAACAGGTGTCTCTGTGTATCAAGGACAAGAAAGACAGACAGGAAGACAGGAGGGAGAGAGGAAGGAAAGACAAGGTTACACCTGCAGGGGACACAGACAGGAGGGTGCTCAGAACTATCCTCTTCCTTCAGCCTGAAAAGAATTAGGCCTGGTCCAGGATGGGCTAGCTTTGGCCTGACAACTCTGCCAAGCTCAATTTGCTGAAGCTTGCAGGAGACACATTTGGGTTGTGTAGGTACTTCATTTGATCAAATTCCTATTGTAGGTAACTTCTTCAGTCAAGTCACCATTGTCTACACCAGGAGAGAGCATGTCCAAAGAATGGAAGCCCAATTTTTGGCCTCTCTTTACTCTCAAGGGGCTGCACCACTGGCTAATAGCTGAAACAGGAAGTGAAGTCCTGTTACTTCTGCTCAGTTTGAGGAACAGTTTGTGTGTGTGCATGTTTTAGTTATTTTGGTCTGTATGTGTGTGTATGTGTCTTTTGATGTGATGAGCAATTTTTTTTAGCCAAAAAACATGGGAAAGATTTGTGGGCTTGATAGGAATCTAGGAGAAGCCAAGGATTGTGCAGGACCCTTCCAAAGGTCACATGAGACTTCCATACCCACAGTCTACAATACTTCACAGATGAAAACTGGGACATGTGTGGACATGTGGTGTCAAAGGGTGGCCAGGATCAAGACAGCAGAAGTTTTTAATGAGGAAGAACACATGAACTAGAAGAGGATGTAGTAGTTTGCTTTTGCCTGAGTCTACAGGGAAGTGCAAAATTTTGCTCCCTCCTGTCCTTTCCTCCCTGATGAGTTAATTGAGTGCAAACTACTTTTGCATTTTGAACTCAAGGTCTTTCTGCACTACACTGTTTTAGTGCTATTATTTCACTTTCGGCATCCTGTGGAATTCTGAGGTTTGTAGTTTCCTGGGGCCAAAGAGTTCTCTGGCTGAGAACTGTAAAGGCCCCCCCCAAACTGCAAACTCCAGGATTCCACAGGCTGTTGAAAGTGGAGTAATAGCACAATAACAATGGAGTGTGGAAAGGTCCTCAGTTTGCAGCAACTGAAGTAAGCTGAGAATAAAGGAAGAAAGTGGAAGGAGGAGGGAGAAAAATGGGATATTTTAAAAGCTGCTGAAAAAAATGAGACAATAGAGAATTAATTGGAACTGTCACTGGCAAACTGGGACAGTTGGAGGGTATGGGCTTCTAGGCTACACAGTTGCCTTCCCTGGCATCATTCTCCAGTGTTCAGACAGGAGTCTTTCGTGAGCCTGCCTGGAAATGACAGTGGTGGAACCTACTCATTTGGCTGCAGCCCTTCATTTTGTTTTTTCTTGGAAAGTTTATCTCTGTTGCAAAGAGTAGGAGGACATCTGGGCTTGGTATTGTCTTGGCTTCAGGTATTCTTTAGTGATGGGAAGAAGGAATAACAACCAATTGATAGAGAGGTTTCAGTGTAATAATCAAATGTTGGTGTAATAACCAAAGTGAGAAAAATTAGGGCCTTTCCACACGACATTGTTATAGTGCTATTATTCCACTTTCAACATCCTACAGAATCCTGGGGTTTGCAGTTTAGGGAGGGGCATTTAGAATTCTCTGTCAGAGAGCTCATTGGCCTCAGTAAACTACAAACCCCAGAATTCCACAGGATGTTGAAAGCAGAATAATAGCACTATAACAGTGTAGTGCACAAAGGCCCTTACTCTTCCGTGCTTTTGGAGCTGTGCTGGCTGGAGGGTTTGGGAATCCTTTTTGTAGGTCAAAAAAGTAACTTTTCTAAGCTCAGGGAGTGACAGAGAAAGTCTAAGGAGCTGGAAAGTATGTATGTGACAGAGAACGACTACTTTATGGAACATTGATAGATGGTTCTGTAGAGTGATGTGTGTGAGAGTGTCTAGAAAGCTCAGGTCCAGCACAGCACACGGTTTTTGCACCATATCTCTCGATCAGAAAGACTATTGTGTTTCAGTGCTGGGAAAAGGGGAAAAAAAACCCTACTGTGGCAGCCCTCCTTCTTTGAGTGCAAGCCTCTCTGACACGGTGATCCTTGGAGAGCACTTGATGTTCTGCTTCCAGGTGCAGCAGCCAGTTAAGAGTAATTAGAGTGGAAAGGAAACTAAAGAGGCATCCCCTTTAATGGTCACCAGACTGGCTGCTTTCTGGAGCTGGCAGGTCTCCATGGTAGAAGGTTATTAGAGTTCTTATTTCTATTGTCCTTGGAATGGATTCTCTAAAGCCATCTGTGCAGAGCTCAGGAGGAACTCTTTGATCTGTTTTCTTTTTTAAAAAAAAGAAAAAGAAAAAAAAAGAAAAAGGAAAAAAGCTTCTGCAGCAGAGGATGGAGTAATGCATTGCACTATGCTAGTGCCTCACGCTCCTATTAATTAATGCAATACCCAAACTACAAGTGTTGTTGAGGCCCTAATGAAGCCTAATGGAGACCTCTTCTGTAAATAGGCACAAAAGAGGCTATTACCTGATTTCAAACTCAATGTGACAAGTGAGAATGAGACAAAAGGAGCAGAGAAACCAGGAATCTTGTATGGCATGCAAGACTACAGAGCAACTATGTTGCACTGAGTTTGGATGCCTGAGGCCCAGTAGTCACAGTTTCCTAAGGTGACCTTGGTCACTTTTCTGAGCTTCAGTTCCTCATCTCTAAATAGGCAATCAGCTTTGAAAGGAAAGTATGAAAGTTAGTAGGATGAAAGCATAAAGGAGGCATTGCAAGACAAATTTACAGAAAAGGCTGTATACAGGGCTGATGGAGTGAAAACTGGAGAGGCCTCCTGTACCTTTAATGACTGTAGAAGAGAGGATTTCAGCAGCAGCTGCTTGTTAACTACTCTATTCTAGTTGTGATGAGCTGTATGACTCAGGCCACAGTGTCCTTTAAATGCAATGCCATCTTTTGCTCTTTCCACACTACCCTCCCAACCCACCATAAGGATGGGACCACAACGAAGGTTCTGCATGAAATTGTTGTGATCTCATCTTCTCCCATCCCCAGGTGGTGCAATCACAGATTAAATCATTAATGGGTTTTCCTTGTCAATGATCTGTGATTTTGCTGCCATCCTGGACTTTCATGGTCTGTGGAAGGTCTGGAAGTGTAACGGCTGCACTTCCCGCCCCAGCGCAGCCTGGGAAAATACCCAGCGGTGCTGCAGAAGGAAGAAAGGAGGGGCCACTGTGCTTCCTTCATCACAGAGTCAGTTGGTGTGGAGGGGTGCACTCCTGTCACACTCCCCTGTTGGCAGCGCCGATGCTGGGATCCCCACCAGATGCTGCCATGAAAAGGTAGGATGTGGAAAAGGCCTTTGTCACTCAGTTTGGATACTCCAGAATGTACACCTACCTTCTTCAAATGTAGGCTTCTTTCCCATCCTTTGCCCAAGTGAGAGATGTTAGGATTGATAGTTCATTGTCCTGTAACCTGATTTCATGAAGAAGCCTTTTCTGAAATTTAAGTATACGGTCAATCTGAATGATATCTTGAACCCCCTGTTTTAGCTCTTTAGCTTCAGTAGAGTATTTGCAGTTATGTATACCTGTGTGAACATCCTGGAACACTACTGTTCACAACCAGAGAGAATTGCTCTCTTATTTTATTATCATGTACAAGAATAAAAAAGTTCAGAAGTTATTTTTCCCCGCTTTCGGGTGAAATTGAAAGCTTTTGTGCATTTTTTCATTGAATTTTTGCATTTCACCCCCCCCATTTTTTTTGTAGCAGGCTTGCAAATGTATCTGTATTTGCATGCATGAAACATGTTTTGACACAATATTTTTTGAACTAAATACAAATGTTTTCTCTGTTTATGCTGCTGGTGGAAAAATGCTGATCCTTTTGCTTTTCTGAAGGGGCAATATATAAACAAATAAAGAAAACCCCACAACTGTCAACAATTTGTTCAATGTATCTCAGCAAGCTGAGGTACCTTTCTTGCTGTAAATGAAAAAAAAGGTCAATATTCTTGTTGACCAACATACATTTTACAATCTGCAAATGTCATTACATAAGAGTGCTTCTGAGATCGGTGGCTACAACAAAAGGCTGCAGGTACCAGTTAAAGACATGAACCTGGCAAAAGTCCAGCATTTGGCACCCAATGCAAAAGACAAAGTGGAGTCTGATCCTGACCATTATCTGTTTATTGCTTCTCATACAGTTAATGCTGGTTTCCTAAGTACTCTCATCTGGAACCTAGTGACCTTAATGCCTATAATAAGCACTATATCTCTGATCTGTCTCTTTCAACATGTCATATTCACATGACTCTGCCATTTTATACAATCTGGCAATATAAATGATATATGCTTTTAGCAGATTCATGCTCACATTTGTAAGAGGCAGCATTTTTATGTAGCTTTTGGACAAAGTGATTTTGCAGTGCTTCTAATAATGTAGAGGCATCTTCTCTTTCTCCTGATGGTATATCCAGATGTTGCTGAAGCACATACTCAGGCTTTTCTGTCATAGGCAGCAACGTTGCAACCCTAGGGTAATATTCAGTGCTCTTTCTCCAGCAATGGACTAGATACTTCTCTTAGAACAGATTTCTTTTTGCTTTCATAGTCCCACATCTGTTCCAAAGGTGTGGTGGATCCTCCAAAGCAGATGGGAGGGCAACAATATGTGTGTGTATGGATAGGAGAAAGAGTAAGAGAAACCTCTATTCATGAGTGGCAGTCAGTTCATATGGCATTGTATGGACCTCTTATGATTGATTGTTTGTGTGTGAGTGCTGTTGCTTGGTTCTGTCCTGTAACAATTTCTTAATACTACTTTGCTCTGAAAACTCTCCCATTACTGAACACATTGCCTGCCCCGTTCACAGGCCAAGGAAATTGAATATGGATGGCTGCCATTGCCTCTGTGCTTCTTTTGCTAATCTGCTTGCTCATCTACAAATCAAGTTTAGAAAAGGACTTTGACTTCAGGTACTATATTGTAATCATGTTCCTGTCATAATTATACAAGAGAGTCCTTGGTTCAATTACTTGGGTGCTATTTTTTTAAAAAATGTTTTTATATATATATATGCCCATGATATTATAGTACCAAAAAACCATCAGAGAGTCATCAAAAGAAATGTCATAAGTATGTGAGAAGTGAAGGAATACTTGCTTCCAGATCAGGAAGTAAAGCTGAATCTATGAGTGTCAAACTAAGCATTATGCATAGCACATTTTTACAAGAGGTACTCTCTCAAGAATCAACCCATTTGAAATGTGGGGCAGGAGGAGAGTTCTACAGATACCACGAACAGCCAAAAATACCAGTAAATGGCTCTGAGAACAAATCAAGCCTAAATACTCCCTCAAAGCCAAAATGACCAAATGGAGACTACTGTATTTGTGCATATCATGAAATGAATGACTCATTAGAAAAGATGATAATGCTTACTAAAGTGGGAGGCAGTAGTAAAAGAAGAAGACCAGACTTCAGGTGCATAGACTCAATCAAGAAGCCACAGCCCTGAATCTACAGGACCTGAGCAAGGCTGTTGATGATAAGACCTTTTGGAGCTCTCTCATTTCATAGGGTTCCTACAAGCTGAAGTTGACTTGACAGCTATTAACAACAGTTGCCTCAAGTACTGAAACACATGTTTTTGTCAAAGCACGATTCTGCTCATCTACACATCTTGAGTGTGTTTGTTCTGTGATTGCTTGTTAGAAGTTAAACATGCCCTTAATTTTCAAATGTAGTTGCTGAGGCATATATCTCTGAGGAAATCCAGTTATAGGAGGTAGAACTAGTTCAGCACAACCGTAATGTCTAATTTGATCTCGAGTACCTTTTTCACCAATGCTTTTGCTTCCTGAGACACAGCAACAAATGGCGTCCACACCACATAGGGAAGGACTATAGCACACAAAGCAGTCCAAATTATGTTGGAACACAAACGGAAAAATCCATAATTAACCAGCAACAAAAATGCCACCATAACAAAATAAATAATAATTTTCTGTGTTCCGTGCCACGCCACCTGAGGCAGCTACTTTACTGTACCTAATGGCAAGGCTGGGTTTTGTAGTCACACTTCCACAGTGCATCCACAGCAGGCTTCCACTCTTTGATACATCTTTCTTTAACTAACCAAAATATTTCCTGGGCCCACAACACCCTGGCAAATATTTCACATCATGTTTGCAGCTCTGTGCCTTACCCCAGCAGCTACCAACTCCCATTGGGCTAGCAGTGGTTCTCAACCTGTGGGTCCCCAGATGTTTGTGGACTTCAGCTCCCAGAAGCCCCAGCCACTATGGTGAATGCTCAGGGCTTCTGGGAGCTGAAGTCCACAAACATCTGGGGACCCACAGGTTGAGAACCACTGGCTAGAGCCACAGATATTAAATGGCCATGGAATTGTAAAAGAAGAGGTGGGAAGGCTTACTTTTGTGAAGATTATTGGCCAGGGCATTCAGGGATTTGTAGTCCTCCAAAGTAGCATTTCCCAAGTCTGCATGAAGGGAGGAGAGTTCTTCCCTGTGTGTGTGTGTGTGTGGGGGGCACTGCTCCATACTGTTGAGCGGGCGGGGAGAGAAGAAGGTTAGAGCAGCACAGTTCAGCCAAGACATACTATTCGTATATGGCAAGGGTGGAGAACTATGATGGGTCTTTAACTACCTTTCTGCCCCTCCAAAGCTCAGGAACCAGCAGAGGAACTTTCACTGCCATGCTTCTGCCAGTGTAACACGTCAGTAGAAGCTGTTAAGAGTTGTACTTTGCAGCCACTGTTTTCTTGCTTATTGCTATGGTGATGAACTTCCCCTGGCACCTCCAGTTTTACCAGGCAGTAGCAGAATCCAATCTAGCTTGTTCCAGATGGAACAACTTTTTGCTAAAATCCCTTGCAAGATTCTATTTGGATAGACAGCAGTGAGTACGTCTTGAGTGCTTCTGTGCTGCATAATCGCTGCAGTCTCACACCAGTTTAACTTCCAGGGAATCCTGGGTTCTATAGTTTGGATGGATAGTGGAATTTCTCTCTACAGTATCTCCCCCAAATACAAATCCCAGGATTCCATAGGATGGAGCCATAGCTGTTCAAATCGTGTCAAACTGCTATAATTATGTAACACAGATACAAGGCAATGACAGAAACATGGCTTAATTCCACCCATGTCTTCATTGTATCAATCTTGAAAAGCTCAAATAAAATGAAATAGATTAGTGATGGATTGCATTTCTTTTATAGCAGCAAAAGTAAAAACCACCAGTAAAAGAAAAAGGTCAAACCAGCCCTTTTTTCCCCATTCTGAGCAGCTATTGGGCATACTGGAGTTCGAAAAGGAAAGGGCCAGGCGGGAAATGAGTTAGGTAGTCCACTAAAAAGATTATCCTAGATAATGGCTCCACGAAAATCACTTTTCATACAAAGGGCACTGCAGGATATGCACTAAATGGGAATAATATTGTTTGTTACACTTCCTTTGTTTTCCTTTGCCAAGATTCATTGTTATTTTTTTCCGGTGGGATAAGCAATAAGAGTAATTTCAATACCCAACTTGATGATGTTGCTCAAAACTTTTTCATATTTCCCAATCATGAATTGGGCATTCTGGTTTTTCAAGACTGTGTTTGGTTATTGAGAAATAACTGCAGATTTTTTTAAATAGAACTTATATCAACTATTGCTTGTCTAATGTGAAGGAAGAGAAAGATAACTAGGAACATGGAGATAAAACCCTGGCTCAGATTAGATATTTTAAAACGCTCAGTTAAGCAGAGCTTGCAAACATTTCTTCTCAGAATTATAATTCCCAGAACTCCACAGTCAGCATGGCTACCATGATGTTGGGGGGTTCTGGAAGCTTTAATCTTGAAAAGTAGTATCTCTAGGATCTGCTGAGATTAAACTGTTTTATTGTGCCAGTATGGAATGAAAAGAATTACAAAGTACTTTTGAAATGTTACAGTGTGTGTGTGTGTATGTGTCTTCAAGTCACCTGTCAACTTATGATGACCCTATGAATTTCATAGAGTTTTCTAATAAAAAAAGTGCTTTTGCTAGTTCTTTCCTCTGAAATATAGCCTATGGCACCTTGTATTTATTGGGAGTCTCCCATCCAAATATTAGTGAGGGCTGACCCTGTTTAGCTTCCAAGATCAGATGGGAGTTGGTGCCTTTAGAGTATTTAAGCCTCCCAGTGTTATAATATGCCTTGGAAATTTAAATAGATATTTACAGAGAGAGATGGGGCACTGCTGGAAATGTGGTCATTTTAGTAGAGGGTTTTTTTCCCTTCGTATTTGTTAGCTTTGTCCTAACAGTGGGTCAACCTAAACAGAATTAAAGTTAGAGCATCTATTCCTGTTGTTCCCACTTTTACATTTCCAGTTCAAGTGACATAAGCAACCTTTGGTACCCACTGGTTATCACTCCTGTGGTCTATAGCTACCAGCACTACCTTTTTATTAATGCCTTAAAAGGGGACTTAGTTGTTTGTTCCAGCTGCAGTTGCTGTTTGGGGCGGTGGGCATGGTATTTCAGCATTCTTGCTCCTTTTGGTCTTTTCCCATACTGGTGATGTTTTTCCTAATTAGCAGAGTCCAGCTTTCCCATCATTCCTTTGGCCCCAATGCCAGCTAAAAACTGACTTGTTTTTTTTGGCCAGTGTATCCATGCATAGGCTGATGTGTTCACTTTCTTGGCTGAGGTGTTCATGTGGAGCCCTTTATTTTTCTCTCTCTCTGTTTATTTTATTGAATTTATATGGTGCCTTCTCTCCCAAGATTGGACCTGAGGCAGCTTCCAGAAGGTTAAAAAAAAGTTAAAAGCATAAAAGCAAAAGATATATAAAATTATAAAACTAGCAATAGATTTTTTAAAAAAAAACTAACAAATAAGTAAATGCCTGCTTTAAAAGAAATGTCTTTGCCTGCCTACGAAAGGAAAGCAGGGCGGGGGCCAGTTTAGCCTCCCATGGAAGAGCGTTCCACAGGTGGGAGCAGCCACTGAGAAGCCTCCCTCCAAAGCCTTCCCCTATGGATCTAAAGGCTTTAGCAGGTTCATAGCCATCAGGAGCCATCCGCTTCCCACTGTAACCCTCAGTTGACTTAGGCCATTTCTGCATTAGACTGTTATAGTGCTATTATTCCACTTTCCATATCCCATGCAATCTTGGGGTTTTCAGTTTAGGGAGGAGCCTCAAAGGCCTTCCAGATTTGAAGGAAGGGATGTCTTCAGAGTGCAGGAGGGAGAAAATGCCACTGAAGTTGGTGGGGTTTATTGTATGGGATTATACTGCATAAAGCTTCAAAAAGCTAGATGAAAAAGAAATCATCTCTGCACCTCCTCTTCCCCCTTTCTTACCCTTTCCACTGGGGAAGGAGGCCACTGCCCTCTGCTGTTGAGTTGCCCTGCCTCCCAAAGCCCCTAACCACTCCCATTTTAAGACAACCGATACAAATAGTGAGTGAACTAGGGTACAGAAGAGGAAACTTCTGAATAGCAATGTGAATAGCTATACCCATTTAACTTGAAACAGGATGATTTTTCTCTCTCTTGAAAAATGATAAAGTGTTTACAACTATGGGGAGAATATACATGTTCTTACAAAGTCTGCATTTCTCCTTGGGTTATCTGTGTGTGTAGATAAGATTTCTTATACATTATATTCATTATCTAATGAATTAAGTCATTCCTTATGCAAATTGTGGCTAATGAGCCATGATAATGTAAAGGTAATGTAGTGGCTGTAATGGTAGGGTGCTATGCATAATTGGTTCACAGTTTTATACTGCAACCCTATGCATACTTATCTCAGGCCATTTCCGCACTAGACTGTTAATAGTGCTATGATTCTACTTTCAACATCCTATGGAATCCTGGGGTTTGCAGTCCGAAACTGCAAATCCCAGGATTCCATAGGATGTTGAAAGTGGAATCATAGCGCTTTTAACAGTCCAGGGTGGAAATAGCCTCAGAGTAATTCAAGAAGATATGAGCCTAAATCCTGTTGTTCATTTTGCTTACAGTAGAATCATTGACCTACCGTTTCATGGGGTTACTCTAGTTGGGACTAACCAGCAGGATCCCCACCACAAAGGACTGTGCCACTAATTGGTTGGATTCATACTTAGTCATACTTCAAGTAGTCCATTTAAAGCAGAGGTGGGAAACTGTGAGGTAGTGGCCATTTCCCTGTCCCATGTCTGCCCAGAAGGCTGCAGTGGTGTATTTTGGGATGCCACCTTTTGGACCATTTTCTTGGTCATTTTTATTTTCTTTTTCTTCTTTTAGGGTGTTTGGGGGGAAGCAAACTGCTGCATAATTTTTTTTTGCAGTTTTGGCAGCTTTGGACTGGTTTTCTGGTGAAAATTTGCCTGAAAATCAAAAGTCTGGAGCTTGTGGGGGGGGTCTGATGGACTTCAGGGGCCACACTGAGGAGTCCTAAGGACCATGTACAACCTGCAGGCCATCTTTTGACTACCCCAGATTAAAGTAGCTAACTTTACTCCAGCTGATTTCGCCTGACTTTGTCTATGTATGCAGAAATCAGGATGTAATCCAATGTGCTTTAATGCATGTGGACTATTTTTCAGTAGATATCTTGGGTATCTCTGATGTATTGTAAGGTAATTTTCTTGCTATGTTATAACTATATATTGATAAGTGAACACTGGACTTGAAATACTGTTAAAAGTTGATAATATTGTCAATATTCATTGGACCAAATGCACGATTACTCCACAGAGAGCTATTTGCAATGAAGATCAAGGTCAAGATCAGAAATAATATAAAAATGGAAAATTTAGGAAGGGCAAAGGATAGATAGCTTGTTATCCAGGGTTTGGAACAAAGTCCTAATCTAACATACAAACTAAAAGCTTCACAGGGAAAACCAAAAGATCAGAAAAAGTTTGGACATTGATATCCATTATTTTCTTCATAAGCAAGAAAAGTTCTTTCCACCAATATCTATGCCCATATTTGGAGGGACATTTCTAGGTGACAGAATATGAACTTCCTAAACACTTGAATCCATGAATCAGAATGAGGACACATTGCCTCTTTGCGACAGGATTGAATGCTCACTGTATGTGACTCTCATCTTGCCACCCGGTGAAAGACAGATTATTTAAACTGTATTGGAGTCAAAGGATCTCCCAGTACCCTTTGCAAAGGAATGGGCCTCTTTTCACATTTTCCGGTTGGAGCTGTCCCATGACCTTGCCTTGAGTGCGGCTGTTGTAGCATCTCAAATGCCACCTGAGAATGTCAGCTCATCAGTTCTGCCATCTGCAATGTTCCACTCTGTACTGTGGTGGTGGCCTCTTGGAGCAAGTCCAGATGATAACGTAGATCAGAATTGCTCATTGGAGGTACAAAAACATAGCAGAAAAGGGCCCTTCTGGAATGAATCAGGCAGAAAACCATTAGTCCAGCATTTTCTTTACAGGAGCAACTAGCAAGCCTCTGAATAAAGCCAACAACCTTCTCTTCAAAAGCTAGTTTCTGAAAATGGAGATTCAGTTTAGCAAACAAAGTTAGTAGTTGCTGGTAGAATTATTGCTTCTCTATTTGCTTGAGGAAAAATAGCACATTTAAGTGTTCAGGGCAAAATCTGAAAGTGAAGTAGGAAGATTTTCTGCCATTTGGAAAGGGGATACACTGAAGATTCTTATCCTCCACAACCACTAGCTAATATTCACAGTTTGGCCTCATTTGTTTTTTTCTACCTGGTTCCATAAAAAATGGAACAGTAGGCTTCAATTCTACTGCTGACTAGAATAGATACATTGAATTAATGGGATTTATTTAAGTGTTGACTCTCTGTTCAGTAACTGATTTTGTGAATCTACAGTCAGCCCTCCATATTCATGGATTCTACACCCACAGATTCAAGCAACCACAGCTCAAAAATATTAAAAAAACAAACAAACTTTGATCTTGGTATTTTATATAAGGCCATTTTACTACCCCCATTGTACATGATGGGACTTGAGTATCCATGAATTTTGATATCCATGGGGAGTCCTGGAAACAAACCCTAGCACTTGGGAGTCTAGTTGGGAGTAACCAACAGGCTTCATTTTTTCATTTTTTGAACAATCTAACTTGATGAAGATTTCTGCAGAACTCAAATACTTGCACATTTTTGTAATTTTTGTGTGTGTGTGCGCCTTCAAGTGATCTATTGACTTATGACAACCCCATGAATTTCATGGGGTTTTCTTAGGCAAGGAATACTCAGAGATTTTACCAGTTCTTTCCCTTGAAATGTAGCCTACACCACCTAGTATTTATTGGTGGTTTCCTGTCCAAATACTAATCAGATCTGACCCTGCTTAGCTTCCAAGATCAGACAGGGTATTTAGGCATTGTAGAATTTTTGTTGGTCACAAAAAAGGTGGTGCTCACTTGTGGATTTTGTTTTTTCATGGGCCAGCATGCTTACCCTTGTTTCTGATGGAACTATATTCTTCTTCAGTTTGTCTAACTCTTTAAAAAACATTTCAGGCTATGCTGGGTTGCTGGAACTTGCAGCCCAATAAACATCTGGAGGGCCTCATGACCACCCTTCCTGTTCAGGGAACTGGTCAGAGCTGGCTTAGGCATTGTCTGCACTTCATTCCCTTAAGAATGGTATAGCTTTCTGGTTCTTATATATTTATATATTTATAAAAAGAAAGAATGATTATTTGTAAATATTGTTTGTTATAACTTTAATAAAAATAAAATTTAAAAAAAAAAAGAATGGTATAGCTAGAGCTGGCGTATTTTGAGAGCAAGGAAAAGAAAATTTCAAGGTCAGTGGCCATGTTAGCTAGGGGATTTGTGGTCTAGGACTCAATCGAATTGCTACTCTAGGGGTGAGAATCATGTTGCTCTCCAGATGTTGTTGGACTGCAACTCTCAGCATTCCTAACAATTGTTTATGTTGGCTAAGGGACTTGTAGTACAACATTTGGAGGGCCTCATGATCCCTACATCTGTATTAATCCCTGCTCAAGTAGATCCACTGAATCATTGAGACTTACTTAAGTTGTAACTTACCAGTTGATTCAGTGGTCTACTCTAGTTAGGACTAGACTATGCCCTCCAAGGTAATTTTCCCAAGCTCTGCACACTACTTTCACATTGCTTTTTTAATAGGGAAGGGATTTTTTAAAAAAATGAAAGATCTACCAGGCTGAAATGCCCAGCAAAGCTGCACCCCACATTGCTCTGATAGGGACTACCCAGATGGTACCTGGGACACACAGGTGCCTACCACAGGTATCCATTCTCTCAGTCACCGTGGAACTGATAACTGGGAAAAAGGTTCCCTTTTTCTACTGACAGCTCTGGGCTTTTGCGTTTTCTTGCTCAGCTTGCACAAGTGAAAAAGAAAGGGAAAATACCCTTATCAATATTAGTGCCTGAGTGTCTAGTTTTGGGGTGTTACTTGCCTTCAAGAATAAAAGTTTCTATGAACACAGTATGGAGATATTCACGGAAATATCAACTCTACAAAGGGTTGGCAAAGGCCCTTTACTTTCAGAGTCTATTCACTGATCTTCAAATACCTGATGATGGCTCTTTGAGATTCAGCCAGTAATCTTTTAAATTTAGTGGTTTTTTTTGCTGCTCCAAACCGGAAAATGCTCTTGGAAGAATTCCTAGAAGCTCAGAAGTGGGTCACGCTTGGAGATTTTGGAGTGTAACTCAGGAATGGGCTTCTAAGAGTTTGCTTTTTAAACTCTCTGTGGCAGGTGATGGGGGTCTTGCAGGTGGAGAGAACAAGAACAGATGCCATCCCTGAGCTCAGGAAAAGACATTTCAGAAGCTGAGAACCACTGTGGGAGAAGGTCAGGTGAGACAGCCTGGGTTAGTGTCAATGGAAAAAGGAGAGGCAGCAAAAAGTGATATATGCTACCAACAATTTGTAAAATGGGGACTTTTTTCCGCCAAGTTGTCACAATATTTAGTCACTGAGGGAGCCAGTTCCTTTCCTCCCCCCCCCGCATTTGTAACTGAAAATAGCACAAGCAGCTGGCACAGCCTGCCTTTTTCATCCCCTAAGCAATTGTCACCAAAAGCTAGTCTAAACATTGCTGTCAGCAATGGTCACTAAAGACCAGTTGAAATATCAAGAGCCAGCACTACATTACTAATAGGGCCACTAAGTGGTAGGGTTGCCAAGGCCCTTTCCCATTACACAAGCACCATGATTCTGCTTTTAACTGTCATGATAACATCCTGTGCAATCTTGGGGTTTGTAGTTTGGTGAAGCACTATAATTCTCTGGCTGAGAATTCTAAATAACCATTCCCAAACTGCAAATCCCATAGGAGGAATCATGGCAGTTAAAAGTAAAATCATGGTGCTACGGTTATGTACTGTGAAAGCTGCCCAGAGTTTTGGAACAGCAATGTGGGACAGCCCTCTTTGTTCCCAGGCCAAATCAGGACTGACTGGTACACATGAGACAGGCCTACATAAAATCCATATCAAGTATTGCAGGAGTTCCATTCTTCCATAAGATAAGTGATCTCTCGAGAACCTGGAACTCTCATGACAACAGCTCCTCTATAAGCCTGCCTCACTTGCTACTCCTGTTGCCTGGGCCTGTAGAAGTGAGAGCGTTAACAGTGGGGTGGAAGGCATGCTTGCAACAAAATGTAATCTGAGGTTATTTTGCTGCAACCCAAGTGCTCGGGGGTTGGTTTGTTGTGAGTAGGGCTGGTGTTCATGCTTCCTGCTCTCACCAAGTTAAAAAAAATATGGGATTTGGGGAGCTACTTTGTCCCAAAGATAAAACATATAGAACATAGTCAGGTCTTTGTTTCTCTTCTGGTGCACCAGGCACTCATAATCAATGTTGTCCCTTACTCCCACTCCCAGTTGTTGGCCCTGTTTATCATAGAAACATTCTTCCACTCAGGTGTGAGGATGTCTTATGGTCTGAAGGGCACCATCTCCTTTGAATACTTGATGGCCACCTCTTCTGTGTCCCACCAGTGGGAGCAATAAACTGTGGGAAAACATGAAGGAGGACTGTTTCTGCTGAGGCACCCAAGTTGCTTCATTTCTCATCCACATATTGTTAGTTTTGGATAAAAAGTTTGCTGCAACTTATTGAATTTCTCCTCCTTTTTTTTTTAGCGTAGGAACCCATTCCTATTTTTTCCACCCTATTTTTGTCTCTTGTACCAAAGTTTCTGTTAAAGAAGTAATGCCTAGGAACACATCTACTTTTTTCACTGAGGTATACCTGTAGTTACTTTTAAAAGTTAACCTTTAAATGACATTGCAAGGCATTATGGAGACATTTTACAAGTTGTATGCCATTTTCTTGTCAATTCAAAGGCTGTTTTTCTTAAGCAACAAAGAGTAATGAAAAAAATGGGGAGCAATGAGATGAATAACACAAGTAACATCTTTAACACCGCAGTGATTAAAAGCAGCAAATTATTTCCCAAAGACTATGACAGGTAATGGGAATTACTTTTTAAAAAGTAACTTCCCAAACTCTGTTGTAAGTTACATTGTGCAGCATAGAATCATAGAGTTGGAAGACACTATAAGGACCATTTAGTTCAACCTCCTACCATGCAGGAATACACAGTCAATATACTCCTAACAGACTGACTATCCAGCCAGTTTAAAAATGCCCAAAGAGGAAGACTACCATATGACAGTAGTGAAAAGCTTACACTTGGCAGCGTCCTTTGCAGCCAGCCAGCAGCTGGTTGTTTCCATGTCTGAAGGGGTGGGGATTCCATGCTGAATTAGAAAGGAATTATCCAAGGTTCTGAACTGCTTTTGTGGCTAGGATTCAGTGCCTTGAATAGCTCCTTTAATGTTTGAACCAAAAACCAGGATTCACTGTCCTGTGGAGCTTTCTCCCACAATGAAAGCTTTTGGAAATATGCTATAAGATCATTGGTATACCCAGCTCAGAACTGTCCATTATACAGATTGGCAGCTGCAATTTGAGATTTCAGAGAGGGATCTTTCCTAGATCCCTAGATGTTAGGAATTGAACCCAGGATTATCCACATGAAAATTATTCTTCAGCATAGTAAGAACTCTTCACCTCAATTCCATTTCGTGCACTAAGGTGTGCCTCTTCCATGCCTCTTCAAGGAAATCTTTAGTAAAAGGCAAAAGATCTGCATAATCTGTACAAAAACTGGAGAATCAGGAGTTGTTATTTTTTTTTTAATAGTCTTTGCAGAAAAAATAGGGGTGACACTAGCAGGCAAGGTCAGTGGCATCTGCTGTCTTCCATGTCAATGGAATGGTGCACCCACTGTGGGTTTTATGCTGAATTTTGAAACAGCTACCCAAGCTGCTGAGTCCTGTCCCTCAGATATGTTCAGCACATTGGATAGCTATGATAAACTTAGTGAGGGGAAGGGAAAGGGAAGGGGAAGGAAGGACTATTGCTCAGTGGCAGGAAACCTTCTTAGCACTTTGCCCCACTGACATGGAAGCCACCTGCCACTGTTGGGGAAAGGTTTATAGGCAGAGCTTAGAAAAGTTACTTTGTTGGATTACATTCCCCAGAACCCTCCAGTTGGCTGATGTTTCTGGCAGTTGTAGTTTTTTCCAGGCTTCCCCCACAATTCTCCCCATAACTCAGGTGTGCCTTGCATGCATAAAGTGTTATTTTCAGCCCCTGTCATTTCCAGTTAAAAGAAGATCTCTGATGGTAGAGCTCAGGAGAATTTCTGCTGGAGCACTTAAGAATAAGTCCTGAGCTGGGTATGCTCTGACCTTGTATAAGGCAATGCAGAAAGATTCATGAAACAGAAAAGGGATGCAGACAAAAAATTATGTGCATGGTATGCTGTTGTCCAGGAAGCCTCCCCTGTAGTTCTTTCATCTGGAGGCTCTGTAGGGACTTGTCTTGCTTTTTAGAATCCTTTCAGTCCCCTGAATCTCCTCCTGAACTGTGGCCCCAGTGAATTGCCTTGACATTGGTGAATGGCTGTTATTTATATTCCATCTGTGGTTCCTTCATGAAGCTTCATCTCAACCTCAGAGGGTGCCCAGAAGCCTGGAACTGCTGCCCAAGTGCTAAAGAATGTCCATCTCTCATCCATGCAATCCAGTGCCTCTGCAATGAATCTGAGGCCTGGCTTTGTTGTTGTTTTTAATACCTGGAGAGACAGTTTCTGCACATTCTTAAATAGGCAATTGTTCATGATGTTGTACTTGGTGCAACTTGGACTTTCTACTCTGTGCCACTGCCCTGCACTTCAGAAGGACAAGTAAAACTCTAAAAGAACTAAAAAAACAAAGGGGATGGGTGGGTGGGAGTACAGGGGTGTATTAAGTGGCCAACCAAAATGCACGAAATATGTCATGCAAGCTTTTGAAGATTTTGAAGCTTTCCTGGCTAATTCATCAGGCAAAGAGAAAGAAAAGTGATAATGTTAAGAGTTATAGGCCTATATTTTGTCTCAGATGTTACCTCTGTTATCAATTAAGATGGTCTGGAAGGGTAAGTTGAGGTTGATTTCATGGCAGTTAAGAGCATCAAACAACAAATAAAATTTCAACTCCATTAGGAACAGCTACTTTTCTGATGCTAACAGAGTGGAAATTTTATTATCTGCCTTTTATTGCCCTTTGTCCACACATGGCCAAGGAGGGGAGTGGCCTCTAGCTGCATTGAGATCCCTCCAGACCATTTTAACTGATGACAGAAGTAACGTCTGAGATGAAATGTAGGCCTGTGACTCTAACATCATCACTTTTCTTCTTCCCCTGTATGTTTTTTAACATCTCTGGCAGATGAAGAAACCAGTGAGGCTTTAAAAGCTTGCGTGATGTATTTTGTGCGTTTTGGTTGGCCAATAAAGATATTGGTATTAGGGGGATTTTGTTGCTTGTTGATGTATGGCTGACATGGCTGTCCCTGAATGTGTTTCCTAAAGAAAAGAAAGTGGATCCCAAAGCCCAGATGCAATGAAAGCAGACAGGATGGAAGGAAGCAAAGGTGGGATGTGGACAGTAAGAAGGGAAAAGAAGAGCTGGAGCTCTTCTAGACTTGCCACTAGCCCCAATGCTTTCCACACTCCAACAATCAAAGGGCAGCCTGTGTAATTAATACTATTTAGGCCAGGCTAATGACAGAGGGAAATGTCTCTTGTCAGCCCAGCTTTGTCCACTGGCCCTGATTTAGCAACATGAAAGCATTTTTGACCGATTAAGTGCTCATTGAAGGAGATAAAAGAGATGGCCATGAAATGTTCCCTTTAATGTGATGGATATAAAAGGACTGGTAAAGATGGACAAACGGAGTGGGATTGGGGGAGAATGAGAGAGAGAGGGTGGGGGGGACAGAGAGATGTATCTGAAACAGCTGTAGTTTGGGAGACAAGGGCAACTATAAAACAGCATCAGAGGAACAGCAGGGAATGTGGGCTACCTTTGCTTGATTTTTTTAAAAAAAGAATCATTAGGATACTGCAGCAGAGGCATTGCTGTATGACACCATGACAATCTGAGGCTTAATTGGTGGTTGCTTCAGAACTAATCCTACCTCTAATTTAAGCACTAGTCTTCAGAGAGGCGGGAATGTTAACCATGACTGAAGGGCATGAGCTAAACTGGATGGCAGAGGATGGGGCAAAGCGGAAAGGCAGATCAGCAAACTATAGAACTGATGCCAGAATTGAAAACATCTCCTACCTGGACACTGTGCCTTAGTTGGAGAACTTTACAGAGGCTGAGAGCACATTTTGATTGGTAATTAATGAGCATGTGTCTCTTGAACCAGTTGTGGCTTTCCTCCACATGTACATGCTACTAATATGATGCAAACAAGAGAAAGAAGGTTGCCTCAACGTCAGGGAAAATGTAACAGGCAAAGATCAATGAGATGTATTTGTGAAATGTAAATATACATATGTTTTTCAGAACCCATTTTGAATATCATCAGCAGGGGAAATCATTCAACAGCTTAACATTTGCAGGCAGCTGATGCGCAATATAAGAGCCAGTGTGGTAGAATGGTTTGAGTGTTGGACAACAATTCTGGAGAATAGGGTTTGAATCCCCCCTCGGCCATGGAAACACACTGGGTGACCTTGGACAAGTCATATTCTCTCAGCCTCAGAGAATATTCTTTCACCCTGGGAGAACAAAGGCAGTTTAGAGAATGAAGAAGCAGCTGGTCTTGGCTCAGACAGGGGAAGAAATGAGCATGTATGTATAGAAGAAGTGTAACCCCTCTTCCTTTCCCTTCAGAGCCATTGCATTGCTCATTTAGGTATTGCATTTTTCATTACTATACTAATTCTGTGTATGGAAATGGCTGTGTGTTACTTTCTTCCTTGCATATGTATCTACATGTGTGGTGGAGGAGAAGGCTGTTGAGTTTGGAAAAGTTACTTTTTGGGACTACAGTTACCAGAACTCTCAGGAAGAATGGTGCTATTATTGTTGTTGGGGAAATCAGGTAGTTGTACTGTAAAAAATAACATTTCCAAGCTCTGGTAGGTTGTCCGTGAAAAGAATAGCAGAAACTGTAGCTGGTGTTATATTGCAAAGCTGTATGAATTCATCCTTAACAGTATGGATGAGAACTGGTGCAAAGTGATTTCATTCTGGTATATTTAATTTTTCAGTTTGGCTCAGTATGTACATTTTGTGCAGTTCATTACTGCAAAGGTGAGAAGAGTGGAATACCTTTTTGTTTCAGGACTTCACTTCAGGGAAAGAGGAAGTAGACAGGATGAACAATCACTTGGTCCTTTGCCTAGCTTTCTTTGCAGATGTCCCTGGCTGCTGTTGTAACTAAAATCCCAGAGATGCCATTCTGAAGCATAGTTTGTGGGTTGCAATAACCAGTGGAAAACAGTGTTATTTTGCCTTACTTTCTTCTTCCCAGAAGTCTTTACATTTTCATGGGCTTCAAAGAAAGGGGCAGGAGAGCCAACCAATCAGAGACTACCATGTATTGTTTGGGGTGGGACCAGAGGAAGCCCTGTGTAGGCTTCACTCAGATCCACACCTTGCTGAATTAAGGCACAACCCAAGGCTCCAAATCTCACTTAGCATTTAGACTTGATTCCCAATATATACAAATAGTTGTGTTTTTTTTCTGTCATGAGTTTTTTTTGGCAGGGTGGGGGAGGTAGTTTAGCATGGTGATCAGAACCAGGTGGGTTGGGGTTGAATTCAGGGAACACATCAAATGCTGTTGAGGGGATCCCTTAAGAGATGCTGGTGCAAGGAGAAATTGAGACTCCCCAGCTGAAGGGGCAGGTGGCTGTGGCCACATCCAGGTGATGAAACAACCATGCAGTGGCATCTGCTCTTTTAGATTCCTACACCTGTCATTCTGGTGTTTCCCAGTGGTTGAGCTGGGTCGGTTGGTTTCATTGGCCACATTGGCCAATGCTTGGGTCTTGGACTCATGCTGGGGCCAAGCTCCTTTAGCTATGACCAATAATAGTTGTGGCCTTTTCCTGCCACATGTAATGTGGTTGCCTATGTTTATTTGCAACATGTGGAGTTGTACTTGCTGGTGAGTCTGCAAAATTTGTTCCTGATCACCTGGAGGCAGGGCCACCCAAAGACACTTTGCTGCCAAGGCGAAGAAGAAGATGGCACTTCTACCCCAAATTCAAAAGCTGACTAGACTGGCAGTTGAATTTTACTTCAGAACTGATGATAGGATACCATCCTCTACCACACCTGAAGCAGCAGGCTAGTTTCCAGGACCCCAGGAAAACTCTGTCATCTAGAAGATAGAAACAGTTTGAGAATTCATGAAGAAAAGATAGAAAGTTTTTGCAGCTGCCCTCTGCTTCTTCAGCCTGATGTTGTTGCTTCACTTTGCCTTCTGGTAGGGCCAGGCCAGTCTGGAGCTACATTTCTAAGCATCCAGTTTTGAATGCCCTTGCAAGAGATGGCTAAAAGCATACAATATGCTGAAGTCATGGTTATTTTCCAAAAGGTGAAGTGATGCTACTGTCCCACTTTGGCAGGTGGTGATCACTGGAATGACAGAAATACCGTTAAGTACAGTGTAGAAGGTTATGAAAATACCTATAAGTGTTCATTAAGGGGTCACGTTTTCACTGAAAGCAGCAAATCCATCATCTTGGGGTTTATCTTTGTAAACAGTGTGTGCTTTAAAACAAATAAATGGACCAGGGAGGGGGAGGGGAATTTGCCTATTAACAAGGTGTTGTCTACATACTAAGACTGGAGAATTGCAGACTGTAATTGTCAGTTGTCTATTTATCCTGTAGGTTATTTATAGTTGGTCCCATCTCCATGGATGAGCCTTTGTGTCCTGGTGTTTGTAGCCTTGTAACTGAATGTGTTCAATGTCAGGATTTTAACACAAATACATGAGAAAAGCGGCTGTAGGACTGTGTGTCCAAGATACCAGCCATTCTTTTAAGGGACTAGATTAGGCTGTGTATTTACAAGATGGCTTCAGTCCAACCCACAACTTTGTATACTTAGTTCCAATTGAAGTCAATGGGACATAAATATTCAGTTTGAAGTTTATAGGAAGACTCCATTTGACCTAGCTCCACAGTAAAGACTGTGACTGACACAGAAGGAGAGGATTTCTAAGGCACATCAAAATTGGAAAAACCTATAGGAAGGATTCTCCTTCTGAATCCATATTCCAGGCTTCTGTGCAATGCAAAGTATGTCTGCCTTATTTAAATTTCCACCTGTGACATTTTTGTTGCTATTCCTTCAAAAGTCTCAAGGTCAAATCAGCTGCATATTTG
Source organism: Iguana delicatissima (assembly GCA_948472985.1). Taxonomy (NCBI): domain Eukaryota; kingdom Metazoa; phylum Chordata; class Lepidosauria; order Squamata; family Iguanidae; genus Iguana; species Iguana delicatissima. Next base: position 155,740 of record CAOKZL010001849.1, read on the forward strand.
TCTGTTAAATACATTTTCACCCCACCTGGGGTGTAAAATAAAGCTGGGGTTTAAACTTACAGAGAATGGGAACAAATCTCAGTGATCTTCCAGCATTCTCAGTATTACTTCCCAGCACTCACCTGTTTTAAGACGTATTCCATCAGTCTGGTTCCTATACCAGAAGTGAGGTGAATAAGGTGAAAAATACCTTAAAGCATTGGAGGTAGAATGTAAAATGGGGAGGGGAACAGTTTATGGACCTATCTCTTGAATATTCCAGTACATGTTAAAAGTTGGAAAGCCAAGAAAACTCTAAGGTAGAGTCACTATAAATCAAAAGTCAACTAGAAGGAACATAATAACAACAATAATGCCAAGTCATCTTCTTTTTATTGCACGCATGGCTGGTGATGAATCTACTGTAGGCTTTATTCCAAATGTTAAAAGATCTATCCAGGGTGTGAATGTTGCCCCCCAAAACAGGGTCAGCACCATAGACAACTCCTTTAAAATTCAGACTAAATCCAGACTGGTTCAAGCAGATGGCACTATTCTGTTCACTCTTTAACAAAATTTTGGGATACATTCCAGAGGGGAGACACAAATCAATGAGTAAAAATTGGCTAAATTAGTTCTTTTGATTTGTATAATTAGGAAAATGTTGGCCTAATATGCAAAATAGACTGCACAAATCTAGGAAGCTAGGATATGGCATTTCATCAGTTGCAGTTTCTATCACCCATTATTATTCCCTACCCAAGTAGGAAGGTAGTTGAATACTGAAACTTCCCTCTCTCTCTTTCTCTTTCTCTCTCTCTTTGAAAGATGTTTTTCTTCCCAGGAAGTCTGGATGGAAAGAGTTCATTCTATTTGTATCCTGAATATCTTATAAGACTCTCTCTTTCTCTCTTTCCCCCCCAGATGGGTGGATGACACAAGAGGATGTGGATGAGCCATGGGTAGCCTCAGGCTCTGTCCAGGGAGTTTATTTGCACCACAGTTTTTGTGCATGTCATACCATGTGCCAAATCCTACTCTTCCTTTTCTGGATATTGTAGTCCTTGATCTATGCATGTTCATTAGAACAGTTTAGTTTAGAAGCATAGGAAATGCCAGAAGAAGCTCCTTAGAGGATGTTTTAGATTAGGGGGATAAAGATTTTTTAAAAAATAGTTTTTGACTCACGGCTGGTACATACTGCTCTGTTTCAGCTTAAATCAGCAAGACCTAATTTTATCCAGGTGCAAACAGAATTTACTGTTGCTGACAATAATAATGTCAAGTATAATGTATAGGCTACGATTTAGATTTACTGAACAAGGCTAATACCTCTGTTAAATGCCATTTGGATTGCACAAAATGAATACAATTATACCTCATGCCAGATGTATATGAAAATGTTACATTGTTTACATTGATCCAGAAATACCTAGGTTGCTGAAAGTCATGAAAATTCACAGTTGTTCTTCCCTTGTGTCCTTCTGGTGTAGTTCAGGTTTATTTATATATACCAAATATCAGAGCTCCTGTGTAGTTATTAGTCATACACCGAAAGGTTATATAACATGTAGAAAGTGGCCTTGTCTCAAGGAAGAACCCTGTTCTGTTTAGCCTATCACTGTCTCCCTTGACAGGCAGTAGCTCTTGCAGTGTCTCAAAAGGAGGCTTCTTCCAGCTGTGCTACTTCCAATCCTATAACTCAGTGGTTCTCAACCTGTGGGTACCCAGATGTTTTTGGACTCCAGCTCCCGGAAGCCCTGAGCATTGACCATAGTGGCTGGGGCTTCTGGGAGCTGAAGTCCACGAACATCTGGGGACCCACAGGTTGAGAACCACTGCTATAATTGAACCACAGATCATTATATTGAGATGATGTAGCTCTGTGGTGATCTGAGGGAAAATGCTAAAGAAGAGAACAAATCCAGTCTCACCTGGCTTCAGACTCTAACTAGGTGGGGTATGGTTATTACTTGGGTAGTAGTCTAAACCAATTTTCCAAGCTCTGGTTCTACTAGGAATTTTTTTTCCTGCATGAGAGGAATGATGCAAGCTTCATGAGCCATTACCTTCTTAGTTCCAGATTGATAATCCTTTCTTTGTTTGTCTGCCACATCTGGAAGATATCTAATAGTCCCACCTTAAGCCTTTGAGTCTAACAAGGAGGAGGAAAAGGCTTCTGTATTCTCCTGAAATGATGTCACTTGATATTTGGGCTATTATTTGGAAGACTTGGAAAATTTACTCCTTCGGACTTCAGCTCCCAGAATTCCCCCTAAAGTAATTTATTCTAGCTCAGATTATATAACAAGCAGAATCATAGAGTTGGAAGAGACCACAAGGGCCATCAAGTCCAAACCCCTGACATGCAGGAATGCACAATCAAAGCATTCCCACCATATGGCCATCCAGCCCCTGTTTAAAAACCTCCAAAAGAAGGAGACTCCATCACAATCTGAGGCAGTGCATTCCACCGTCAAACTGCTCTTGTCATCAGGAAGTTCTTCTTAATGTTTACATGGAATCTCCTTTCCTGAAGTTTAAAGCTATTGCTCTATGTCCTGGTCTCTGGAGCAGCAGAGTACAGGTTTGCTCCATCCTCCATATGACATCTCTTCAAATATCCCATAAACTCCTGGACTGTGAATGGGAAGCAGTACCACTTGGGATTGGAGAAGTAATATTAACTAAGAAACTTGCTGTAAAAAATATTAACCAAGAAACCAGCTGTCAAGACCACATTTTTGAGCCTGAGCAATACTATTGCTTGGCTCCAACTGTCTTCTGCTCACAAACTAACCACTAGAGGTGACATGCCTCCAATTGATACAAACTGCTGGTGCCGCCCACCCCTTTCCTCAGGATCTCAGGTTTAACTGAACTCATACTTCTGTGGTCACAAGTGCCAGCCATGTAGTAAGCACCTGATATCTGTTGTGGGCAGCCTCACAATCTGTGAAATCAATAGGCTGTCTTCTTCAGAGCCTTGATAAACTGGCTACCTTTTCACACTAATAAAAGTTGCAGCTGATGAACTTCACCTTTATGCTCGGGACAGGTTCCTTTCAAGGCAAGTAGTACACACATAGTGCCATAGGGCACAATTTGGATTCTTGAACTCCTTCAACCCATCTGAGATTTCAGTCTTGTAACCCTGTTTCCTTTCTTATATGTGCTTGAGTTGGTTGTGTTTGAAGTCAACATTCTTTTCATGAGAAATGGATTGCTGGTAGGCAAACAATTTGGCACCAGCATTGATGCCTTTGGTTGGGAAAGAGAAAATCATGCACTGTACTAACAAATGACAATGCTTGATGAACAGAAAAGGGAGGGGGTAAAGGGAAAAAGAAAATTGGCATCTGTTTTCACTTAGCATCACAATGTGTCTTGTTAAAGATGGTGTTTGGAAATAATTAGTTAAAAATAATGAATTATGTATAACTAGTTCCCATTTGCAATAAATTGTTGTAGTTGTGTGTCTTCAAGTTATTTCCAACTTATGGTGACACTAAAGTGAACCTATCACAAGGTTTTCTAGGTAAGATTTGTTCAGAGGGGGTTCACTTTTGCCTTTCTCTGAGGCTCAGAAAGTGTGTCTTGCCCAAGGTCACCAGTGTATTCCCATGGCTGAGCAGGGATTCATACCCTGTTCTCCAAAGTCCCAGTTCAGTGCTCAGACCACTACATCATGCTGTCTCTGCAATAAATAAGGCATAACAAAATTACAATCTGCTGTACCAGTTGGTGTGATGGTGCCTTATAGTACCGATGCCTATTTGGGATAGAACCCAAAGAACTCCTTGAAAAGATGGCTCTGCTTTCAAAATGTTGGTTGACATTTGGGCCATTATCGTCATAGAACTGGGCTAGTTCAGGTTACCTTATATGCCTCTAAACATTCAGGTTTTCTTCAAATATCAACTCCCTCTCACCCCATGATATGGGAAGTTTTGTCGTGCTTTAGAGAGGAGTTTATGAATGGGATACCGTGGTTTCTTTCTGGTGATTCAAATGGTACACTCCCTGCCCTGAAATCAACTGTGCTGATAACTTAGCATAGGAAGAGCTGATTCAGTTCTTGGGGGAAAAGCTTACCTAACACCATGTCTGACATTATGTGAGTTAGTGCAGTGGCAGTTGGTGCTTGACTCCTTTAATGCCCCCACTCTCTTCTTCCATTTGACATTACTATTCCAGGTGAATTAAGAGAAAGATCTACTCCTCTTGAGAAAAATGACAGCAGGTCAATGACTCTGAGATATAGCATGGAGATGGAAAGAATATTTAGAAATATTAGAAAAAAGGGTCAAAATTGTCTTTCTTGAGTATTGGGAAATCTTGCTGAAGAAGATTTGATTTTTTCCCTGTCATCATTATATTTAAACTGCCTTTAAAAACTCTTTTTTTCCCCATGTGATTGTTCAATTGTTTTTAATTTTTACACTATTCATTGTTTTAACTGCATTATTTTTAAAATTGAAATGATTAGCTGTCTTGGGTGCCATACTGGGAGAAATGCAAGAGACAAATTAAATACATAATAAAGTAAATAAATAAGACTGATGAGAATTTTTGCACACCATGATTTATTCTGTCTAAAATTTGTGATTTTTTTTGTCCAGAACCCAGCATTTTCTGCACAGAAACATTATATTATGTGGAAAATGACGTTTCATGTACAGGAAAAAGCTGTTTTCTGTGAAAAAAAAATCCCTACACCCAAATTATGCTCTGAATCAGTCCTGAACTACTTCTTCTGTGCAGGAAACAGCTTTTTCTATGTAGAAATTTCTGTTCAGAAATATTTTCTGCAAAGAAATGGCTGCTTTTTGCACAAAGCCCCATGTACAAATCTTGTGCAGAATAACTCTCCAAATGCAAGCAGTCTTCAAAAATTGCACATTTCAAAGACTTTTTTGGAATGGGAAGAAAATTGCTAAAATTACTTGGTGCTTCCTTTGAGAACAAGATTAGTAAACAATTACATTACTAATATAGAAATGTAGTGGCCCCACAGCAGTAAATTACATGATGTGAACTTACTGCCTCAGTCATTTCACCATCATTGCCTTAATTGTCTTAAAATGGGATGCAACAAGAATAAAAGGTGTTTTCTGTTCATCATCCTATTTCCTATGCAGTATCTAAAGCATTTTCTTTTACTTAAGTTGATATCCAAAAGCATGCACTTCATTTCATAAAGAGGACACATCATAGTGACAGATGTCTGAAATTATCTGCAGGGGGTGGATATTATCATCACGCTCTGCTTGTGAACCAGAGCTTCTCCATGACCACTGTTGTTCAGTAGAATGCTACCCTGGATGGGCCATTGGGACGAGTTGTATGTTGATGGCTATATGCACTCATGCAATTCTCCAGATGATATATATGCAGCACCCTTTCTCTACTGCTGGAATGCAAGTGGAAGAAAATACACTGATCAACACAAACACTGTTGTAGGTCATAATGCTTCAGGGTAGTGGGTATATTCAGTTTCCAGAGGTGGTCCAGCAGTCTATTGACATCAGGTTGTGTTTCCTTTTTTAAAAATATATTTATATGAGTTTATTAATGTAAAATATCTTACAAAAACAAAAAATTATACACACCATATCTTAATAGTATACCCAACATTTAACAATATGTAATATTTAACAAATCACTAATATACATACAATATTTCCTTCATTTTTGCCCCCTCCCCCCACCACCCAGGGAATGGTGTAACTTATTAGTTTCCTTTTTTTCTCATGTGGAAAATCATTGTAACTGTTTCCTTTACTTTCTCATACCCCTCCCTTTCCTGAACAAACTCAATCGTTAATCTCCAATTACTAAACCAGACCTCCTCTTTCCTTTGACCAAAATATACCCTTCTTTTTTCCATTATATAATCAAACATCATATCTTCTGATATGTATTGCTCCCATCCATTACGATTCCATTGTTCTTTTTCTTTCCATCTATATGCAATTACTGCTTGTGCTGCTATAATTAATTGTTTAGTTAAATATTTTTGTTTATTCTTTAATCCTATATTCCTAACATTACAAGTTATACATATTTCTTTATTTAATTGAATTTCTCCCCCAATTATTTTATGTATTCTCATTCTATTTCTTTCCAAAAACTTTGCACCTTGGCACACTCCCACCACATATGAATATATGTTCCTTTACTCCCACACCCTTGCCAATAAGCAGGAGATACATTTTTGATAATATATGATAACTGTTGTGGTGTTCTATACTATCTTGCTATGACTTTCATCTGTTGTTCTCTAACCTTGTTATTTTTGATAATTTTGATTTCTTGTAACCATTGTTCCATTTCTTTCTTATTGAGCTGGATGTCCAAACTCCTAACAAACCTTCTATACGTTTATACTGGTTATTCAATAATATCCTATATATCTTGCCACCTAACCCTTTTCTGCCTTCCTGTCTTTTCTTCAATATTTCTTCTAATGGATTTTGGCTATTTTTATAGATATTATTTCCTGTAAACTGTTATATATACCATTTAATTGAAGCCAATATTGATTACTTATTAAATCTTGTATTTCTTTTATCTCTACCCATTTACCTAGATTATCAGATAGGTCACCTATTATCGTATATCCAATGCTCCTCAGTTTCCTTAATACTATTCCTTTACCAACTTCTCCTTCCTTATTCAAATATTCTAAAGAGTGCCAATAATAATTTTTAATCTTCAATCCCCCCCCCATTTTTGCTATATTTGCCACATTGTCCTAAAGGGTCTTCTATTAGTTTTATTTTTCTTTCCTTTTCTTATTTCTAAGATTGATTTATATTCCATGTCATTTAACTGCTTCTCTATCCTAACCCATCTTTTTTGTATATCATATTCAAAATCTAATAATATTTGGAAAGCCTCAAAATATTTTTCCTGACAGTGAGGTCCCCACTCTCTTTCTTCTTGATGAGTATATAATAGTGTACTAGAAATCCTACTCTTCTTTTTCTTTAATTTCTACTCTCTTATTTTCCTGTCCCAATTTCTTAATATCCTTATTGGTATTTCTTCTGGAATTGTTTGAAAAAGAAATAATAATTTAGGGAGAATCATCATTTTAAGTGCTCTAATCCTTGTTAGGTTGTTCCAGTATTTCTTATCCCATTTACTTACTTTATTTATTTTCTTCCATACTTGGTTATAATTCCCTTGAACCATATTATTTATATTTGTCATTATGTATACTCCAAGGTATTTCATTTTCTTCACTCCTAACCGTAAGCCTGTTACCTTCTGAATTTGCTTTTGTTCCTCCCAACCTGTTTTTATAAACATTATTTCTGATTTATCTATATTAATTTTAAGTCCTTTTCAAAGTTATCAATTATATCTAACAGCTTTTTAATTGTTTGATATGGCTGTTCCGTAATAATTAATGCATTGTCAGCAAATAAATTTATTTTTACTTCTTCCTTACCTATCAGATAGCCTTTCATTCCTTCTTCCTTTCTAATAATAATGACTAATAGCTCAATTGGCATTATAAAAAACCTTGGGGATAATGAGCATCCTTGTTTTGTATCATTTCTCAATTTAATTACCCTAGAGTTATTCCCATTAACATTTAACTGTGCCTCATTATCGTTGTATAATTCTCTTACTGTATTTCCAAATTTCATTCCTAACTCAAATTTCTTACAAAGATTATATAAATATACATGATTTATATAGGCTTCATATACATCCAGTTTCAATATCCCCACCTTTTTTCCTTCTGTTTTGCAAGATAAATTATATTAATTATATTTCTAATTGGATCTCCAATTACTCTCCCTTTCATGAATCCATATTGATCTTTCTTTATTAGTACTGGTAGAAATTTTTCCAATCTATTCGCCAATTTCTTTGCAAAAATTTTATAATCTTGGTAAGCTAACGTTATAGGGCGGTAGCTTTCTGGATTTATCTCATCCCTATTAGGTTTTAAAACTGAAATTATTTCAGCTGTTTTCCAAGAATTAGGTATATCTTGTTTTTCTAGTACCTCATTATAGACCTTTACTAAATGAGAAGTTATTTCTTTTTTAAAACATTTATAAAATTACCTGTTAAACCATCTGGCCAACGTGATTTTATTCCTTTCAAATGATTACTCTCTCCACTTCTTCTTTACTTATTGGGGCATTTAGCTGTCTGTTCTGCTCTTTAATTAACTTACAGTCAATTGCTATCTCTTGATCTACTGCCTCTCTTTCTTTATGAAGTCTTCCATAAAATTTTGCCATCACTTCTCTTATTTTATCTTCTTCTGTCACTATTTTCCCATTTTCTTCCTTCAGTTTATTAATTCTTCTTTTCTCTTTACTCCTCCTCAAATATCTGGCTAGCCTTTTCATCCCCTGCATGTCCCATGCTTGAAATGCATTTTTAACATATAAATATTTCCTGTTAATTGCTAACTGATCTATGTCCTCTATTTCTTTCTTCTTTTTATCCCATTCTTTTTTAATTTTCTCATCTTTAGTTTTCTGATATTCTAATTGTAGTTTTCCTGCTTCTTGTGTTAATTTCTTCCTATATAAGTATTTTTCTTTTTCAATCCCAGTTTCCATAGTAATATATTTCCCTCTCACCATTGCCTTAAAAGCATCCCACTTTCTTTAACCTCTCCATTATCATTTGTTTCAAAATATGTTTGAATTTCTTTGTCTACTTCTTGTTTATTTTTAACTTTCATTATTACTATTGGATCAAATCTCCATTTCCTTATATTACTTCTTATTGTTTTAACTTCCATTACTAATGGATCATGATCTGAAATCCACAATTTTTCTGTATAGATTGACCTTATCTGAGTATTATTACCTTCCTTAACTAAGAAGAAGTCTTATACAACTACTCCTTCTTAGGCCCTTTCCACACGGGGGGGTGTGAAACGCGGGAAAACGGGGCAGCGCACACAGGAACGGAGCTTACCTTGATCTGTCGCCGCGGGGAGCAGCGCACGTCCGCCGCTCTACACGGCGGCGGCAACTGGTGGCATCTGGCGGTGCCCGGCGGCACCCAAAATGGCGGCTGGCAGCTTCCGGCGGCTCTCCGCAAATCGGAGAAGCACGCCAGCCGGAAGCCCGCCCCCGGGCAGCTCTGCAGGGACGCGCTTGCACGCCCCTGCAATTCCCCACGGGGCGCTGCGACGGGCTAGCGCGTGCGTGTTTCATAAAGACCACATGAAATGTGGTCTTTATAAAACATGCGGTGCCACCCCCGCAGCTGCGCAAGGGCGGTTTGAGGTGGGGAAACTCCACATTTCTAACCGCCCTAGCGCACCTCACGGTGTAGACGACCTCTGAGTGAGGTCGTCCTACCCCGTGTTACCCCGTGTTTTTCCCCTGTGCGGAAGGGGCCTTAGTCTGTTTCCTTGGCTAAAGGTTTATAATAGCAATACTGAAAAGGGATTCAGCTGCTCCAAGCAAAAAGGGATTTGTCAAACAGCTTGACAACCTGTGTTCTTTCAACACTTTTCTTTCATGAATGGACATTTTTAATTAACACTTTGACTAAGGCCATTTCTGCACTACACTCTTATAGCGCGATTATTCCATTTTCAACATCCTATGGAATCCTGGGGTTTACAGCCGGCCACTCCTGAAACTGCAAATCCCAGGATTCCATAGGATGTTGAAAGTGGAATAATCGCGCTATAAGAGTGTAGTGTGGAAATGGCCTAAAAACAAACAAAACAAAACTGGAGCGGAAAGGCTGCCAGGTAATATCTTTACCACTTCAGTTACTCACATACAAATATCTTCTGTTAAAGATAATGGCTGGCATCCTAGTGGTTGGTTACTAGAGTAAACCCATTCAATCAGCTGTTGAATCGTGAGTCAATATGCAGACAAATTCAAGGGACACAATGACTCTACTCTAGTCAGGACTAAAAGAGGATTTAGGCCAAAGGACTGAATGAATCTACTACTCTAGTCAGGACTAAAAAGAGGATTTAGGCTAATGTTCAGAAATTTATAATTTCATCTTGGTTCAGCTAAAGAACTGATATGTTGTTTCCACAGCTCATAAGTTAGTACTGCCCTTTGGAGTTCTGAGTCACACCAGTGTTGGTTTTCTTCCAAGGTCAAGTTAAAACATGGCTTTTAATTGAAGCCTTTGGTACCAAATTTACTTTTAAATGTATATGTAGATAGCTTTAAGTTGTTGCAGCCTTTTAAGCTGTTTAAACTTGCTGATTGGTTTAATATTTTTCTAGCTGGTTTAATTTTTTTATTGTTTTAAATGGTTTTTTTTTGTTTGTTTTATGCTGCCCTGAGATACCGTGGTGAGGTGTAAATATTTTAAATAAAGAAAGAAATAGGTAGTATTTCCTACCCCTACACACATGAGGTTCAAGATTGGTGAAGGACATGGAGAAAAGAGAAGGAAGGAAGGAATCTTCTGCCAACACTTTGTATAATTATTCTGCTATTTCCACAGTGTGTCAGGAGGAGGAGATATGAAAGAATGGGAAAGGCAGTAGGTTGAGGGCATTTGGTAACCCTCAAGGACAAACGGAGGTGCAGCGGGCCTGTTTACTCCAGAATGCCTTGGTTGGATGACAGCCAAGGGCCCCTTGTCCTTTCCTTCCTTGCAAGGTGCTGTGGCGGAATGCAGTTGAGTGCATGTGACCCACACAGGTTCTGAGGCTGCCGTCTTTGAAGTCTGATAATAATAAGGATGACTGTCATATGACTTGCGGTGCAATTGGAGAAAGAAAACAGATTTTAGAAAGATCAGTATTTGGTTTAAGTGAATGGATACCTAATGGAATAGCATATGGGATGTCTTATGAGAATCTGATGGGAGTGAGATGTTCGTGGACCTACTTACCTGTAATTGTGTCTGACTTCCTTTCTCAGCATTACCACTTTCCAGCCAACTATCTGAATCCAACACAGCACTACTGTGAGGTGCTTTATATAAGATATGTTATTTTGCTTACCAGAAAAATAAATAAAATGAATTGGTTTTTTTTTGTCATTGCAGAATTGTATGTGGGTTTTATAAGGACGCAGCCTCAGTAACAAACATTCTACTCTATAGGAGCCTTAAAAAAACAAGGTAGAAAAAGAATAGGACCAGTTTTATTATGAACCAAGGAAGAGCTATTTTGGACAGCAATTCCTAAAGACCATTTTCTTCTGTGGTTATGTGCGTGTATGTCCAATCAAAAATCATGCACATGTCTCATTTAGGCTATTTGCTTCAAGTGTATGAATGTTGATGGCTAGCATAGAAAACAGTGATCATTGATTGCATTTGATGGCAAACTGAGCTGCATCTTGTTGAAATCTATCTTACTGTGATGTACAAATCTGCCTTCTTCTAACACACTACGGTTTGTTAACTAACCCCAAACCATAATATGAACCCATGGTTTGTTTCTGGCTTGAGAGCTCTGGCCTAATTAAACCATGGCTTATTGTGATGTCAGAACCTACTACAACCATGTTTTTTTCTTGGCTTGTTTACCCAGGTGCCTGCACTGAAACAAGAATTCACAAAGTGTGGGGAAAAAAAATCAGAAAAGAGAGAACTTATAGTTTATTTTGTCATTCTCCATGCGATTTGTATAACAAAAATAAAACAAAATAAAAAATCAATTCATAATCATTGTCTAAATAAACTGTCCTTTTATTATGCTGAATATGGTGACTGTATACCAAACCAAGTTATACATAATACATTTTATGTTCCTAAAGTAACAAAGTTATTTTCAGTCTGTAAAGAAGTTGATATTGCGTATTTTCTGTTTTTTTCTGAAAATTTCCTTTTCAAAAAGGTGGAACCTCCATCCCCAGCCAAAACAGGGGAAAAACCCCCCCTCTGGCTCAAATCCTGCATGGAAGATGTAGTTGTTATGTTGCAGGCTCTATTTCCTGACCCAGTTTCCTAAAACTCACTTTAAAAGCTAGGCAGTTCTACTGAGTGAAGGAGTTCTGTGGTGCTAGCAAGTATGGTGCTGAAAGATAAGGTGTCCGGCCCCCTCTTGCCAGTGAGCTGCAGTGTGATGAGCAGAACTCCTTGTCACACTGTGGCTCTCTAGTAGGAGGGGGTTGGACACATACTCCTTCAGTGCCTTGCTTGCCAGTACTGCAGAACTCCTTCACTTGGTGTGGTGTGATTTAGGGGCATTTGCAGTTGTGCCAATGCTGCCACAATTGTAAATGTCAGTATAATATCATAACTGCCAAAGAAGATGCCAACTTTCCTTTTCTGGCCATGGTGTCAAAATTTCTGGAATTACTCCTGTATGTTTAACTTATTTATTATTAATCTGTTTTAAAATTGTACATTGTTTTAGGTTTTTATAATTTTACATGTTTTTAATGTTTTTAACTTATTTTTAGAAGCCACCTTGGGTCCCATTCTGGGAGAAAAGGTGGCATGCAAATATAATAAACAAGCAAACAAACTAGTTCATAAAGATAGTTCATTTTGGTTCATTTGTGTTTCCTGTTGATATTGGCATATGATATTAGTTGCGAGTGTGTCTGATCAAACTCACTGCTTCACATGACTTTCCCTTCTGTTTCCAGTTGTACTTCTTGATTAGAGTTTTATGTTCCTGTTTAATTTTTAATTAAATAATTTCCATGTTAGTGCAAAGATGGACACGGACAATTCCTTCCCTAGATTGTGCAGTGATGATTCAACTTACGGCACAACTGTTTCTGGCTAAATGTCCTCCACTGCCCTACTCATACAACTAGTATCAACTTTTCCCCATGGCTCTTCTTTTCTGTAGAACCTCCTCTCCATATTAGCACTAGATCAAACAGTTATCCTCTGCCCCTTCCCTCCTGTTTCATTGTTTCACCATTTCAGTTTGATGTTCAGTCAGCTACTCTTTAAGAGCAATTGAAAAATCATTTGATTCAAAGCCCTCTAGGCACATTTGCTCTAAATTAAAGCATGCCAAAATGTATTGACAAATCTGCCCTTTCAAATGGACAGAAAAATACTTCAGAAATCTTAGATCTTTTTAATAGCAGAAGCAGAAACTTTCATAGTAGAGTGAATTTATGTGTAGAATAGGGGGAATCATGCCACTCACAGGTATTTTTTTCAGACCCTTGATTCACCCCTCAATTTATTTCCTGCTCCTGTTAGCCACAAAGAGCAGTGACTCCCCTCAATAGCAAAGTGTGACTCCCTTCTCACTTGTTCTAACTGAACTCCTGGGGCCCTTTCCCACTATTCTCTTATAGGTCTATGACTCCATTTTAACCTCTGTGTCAATGTCCTGTTGAATGCTGGGATCTGCAATTAAGAGAGGGGCATCTGGAATCTTCAGCTTATTGCATACCTCTCATCTAACTACAATCTCCAGGATGCTACAAGATGTTCACTATGTTGAGGTGGAATATAGTGCTATAATTGTGTAGTGTGATAGGGTTCCTGGTCTTTCAAAACCAGTAGCACTTTTTTTCCAATCAGAGATGACTCGTAAGTCAGAAGTGACTTTCTAGTCACCTCGAGTTTCAAATGGAGGAGGTGGTATAGTCTCTGTAGGATCCTGGAGTGAAGAAAAATGACCCCACCCAGAGCTTGCCCACCCCTGATGTAGGAGATCCTGGCTTCAGTCCCTTGCACCTTCAGTTAAAAGGATGAAATATAGAAGGCTTCTGGCCTGTTTAGGTTGATTTATGAATTTGATCTTTGTGAATGGTGTTGTGAACTGACCTAATCGGTGCCTTCTGGATGAATGTGGATCTGAATATAATTATCTTGCATTTCTCATAATTCTGCAACACAGTTCTTGGGCCAGGGCATGTAACAAAGAGCATTTGCAAAAGTCTATTTTTTAAAAAACAAACAGTAAACTCATAGAATCATAGAATCACAGAAGTCAAAACCAATCCCCTGCTCAATGCAGGATCTCCAGCTAGAGCAATGCCAGCAGGTGAGCCAATTTAAAGGTATGCAGAATTAGATAAAAAGATGGATAGACCTGTTTATTTTTGGTTTGTATCAGTTTCACAGGGGTTCATCCATAAATCCTGTTCATCCCATTTTGACATTAAGGCACATTAAAAGAAATGCCACTCTTAAATTCATATGAATATGTACTAAACACATATTTCTTAACACATTTTGCACAACATGCACATTTATATTTGTTCAAAAATAGGATTTAATACCTATTATGTATCAAAAAATTCCATTAATGTAGGAGTGGGATGGCAAGGATTTATGAATGACCACAGGCCAAATTGTTTGGTCCATCTTTTTCTGTTGCCGGTCACAGTGGGTGGTTTTTGGCTAAACGAACCAGAGTTTGGAAACACAGTTGTTGTTGTTTTAATTATAACTCTCAGAATCCCCAGCCAACATTACGATTCTGGAAATCCAAAACTCTGAGATGGTCATATGGTGTGATTTAGCATAAGACAGTTTTCTTTGTTCATTCCTCTTTTGAAGTTCCTGAAGCAAGAATGGGTATCGTTCAGTTCATACTAAGATTTTCTGTATTTGAAAACTCTTATCATGTTTCTTTTGTGCCTTTTCTTCTCTAAGCAAATCATGCCAAGTTCTTTTAACATGCTTTCATAGCTTCTGCATTCCAAACTATTTATCAACTTCATTGGTTTCCTTTGAAGTCCTGCCAATTTACCTCCATCTTCTTTATAGTACAGTGCAAAAACCTTGATGCAACTTTCTAGCTGAGGCCGGAGCATCACTGAAGAGAATGGATGCACAACTGAAGAGAATGGAAGCACAACTGAAGACTTGTAGATCACAGTTGTTGGGGGAGTATTTGCTCAGAACTAATGAGGAATGTCCCAAACACAGCAGGCTATAAGGCACAGAAGCAAATCATAGTGGAGTACAAAGCATAAAGTGTGTCCTTTATGGGAGAACCAGATATACTTGGTTGACTCTCTTATTCGTGGAGCTTTTATATGATAAGTTTGGTCATGCATCCCCAAATGCAAAGTGTTGTTTTCACATTTTGGCATCACATTTTTGATTGGCCCAAACTTAATTTGCAATAGCCCTTCATGTCCTAGCAGCACAACTGCCTAGCCAGTTGTTCTCTGCATTTGATACAAGAGCTGATAAATTGTACTGATTATGAGGGGAAGCTGCCGGAAACTTTCTTGTTGAAATTTCAGCCAAGAACCTGTGGGGTGGCCACACAGGCTATCAATCTGACAGCCTCAGTCAACCACCTGGGACAGGAGGATAATGACACTGGCCTGCATTACAGGGCTGTTGAAAGAATTACTGAGGTAATGAATCTGAAGACACTCCAAAGACTTGAACTCCAGGTCCCACCAGTGTTATTCACATTCAGACTAAATCATCAACATCTGCATAGCTGAAGCTTGCTTACTCTGAGTGCATGGAAATATTGTTAAATTTGTGTCTGTGTGTGTTTAAAAAGAAATCCTATGTGGGATACTTTACCAGGGCCGGCCTACAGCACTTTGTTGTCCATGGCAAAGGAAAAGATGATGTCCCCCTGCCTTTTAATTTACAGAAGTAAAATGGACTGGCAGATGAATTTTACTTCAGAACTGGTGACAGAATGAATGCGCATGGCCCTCCCCTTCAGTTGAGGGCACTGATCTAGTTTAGGGGCTACAGGACACAAGTCTGTTTACCTGGCTGATGGGGAAGACAGGAGGAATGGCCAGAGGAATTAGGTCCCCCACTTCAGCACAGGATAGACAGGTTTTCTGTACCTTTCATAATGATGTAAAGGAGGACATTTTTTGGCAAGCGGAGTTTCAATGACAAGCTGTATGTGCCTTCAAATCACCTGTTGACTTATAGGCCATTTCCACACTAGACTGTTATAGCACTAGTATTCTACTTTCAACATCCTACGGAATCCTGGGGTTTGCAGTTTAGGCCGGCCCCTCCCTAAACTACAAACCCCAGGATTCCATAGGACACTGAAAGTGGAATAATAGCGCCATAACAGTCTAGTGCGCAAATGGCAATAGTGATCCCATGGCTTTCATAGGGTTTTTTTTAGGTGAGGTATACTCAGAGGTGGTCTGCGATTGCCTTCCTCTGAAATACAGCTTACAGCAGCTGGTATTCATTGCACTGATTGCAATTCCCTCTTCCATGCAACTATTACAGGTACAAGATCAATGTCCACTTTTTTCAGGTGGGCCAGCATTTTTCACTTGGCGTAGTTGTTTCATTCTGTCCCAGGGCAGAACTGACCTTGTAGTTTGTATCTATCATCTCAAGGAAGTTTGTGTTTTCCAGTTTTGCTCAGTTCAGGCAGAATGGGGCACTGGAACATCAGAAGAGCAGTAGCAAAATATATTTTAGCTTGTGTGCTGACAGGTGTGCATCACATTTCTACACCAGTGTAAATATGTGTTTTTCCTTTTGCAAAAGGCCTTCTACATTTGCTGTTTTCTCCTCATCCTGTTGTCATTGTACCCCCCCCTTTTTCTTCTTTTAGTTGTTCTTTTTAAAACAAAGTTAATGTTGTCAACCACAAGTATATTAGAAAAAAACCAGATGTCCTATCCACTTCCTCTATCTGAAGTCATGGAGGAAAGGAGCTGTTTTAAATACTGTGTTAAAAAGAAACCCAAGGTTCATCATCAAATATCCTCTAGCACGATCCTCCTGCATTTTAATAGAACTTGATCTTGGGTAATGCTCTTTGAGCAGAACAGCCCAGCCATCTTGGAGGTTACTGTAAGGAACTCTGAAGAAGCCATCCATCAAAACAGCAAGCAGAGCTATGATTGTACCAGTTGTGTTTTGCATGATTTGTACCCAAATGATCTAGAGAAAGCAGGTGCCATTGACACCTCATCATGTGCCCTGTCTTGATTAATTTTAGTCCTGAAAAAGATCATATAGAGAGCCTACATGCATGATTTGCTCCATGTATGCAGTTCATCAAGATGAAAGAATCCCCTTTACACATTTTTCACTGAATAATTTCTTTAACTGTCTATGTAGAAGAACACAATCCAAGCACCAATGTTTGGATTTTTTTTAAGGGAGTAAATTTGCCAAACAGTTTGCAGAGAATAATTCCAGCTGCTTCTTTTTGGATTTATTGTGTGTATGTTTGTTTGTTGATATATTTCCACTCCATCCTTTTATGTTTTATAACAATTTGGAGATAAAGCAGTCCAATAAAGGTCTGTTTTCCATCAACCTCTTCATGTCTGAGATCAAGTAATTTTCTTTCCTGTGTTTGTCAAAGAGAGTTAATGGCTAGGAACTTCAGTTGGAAACAAGCCTTCCAATTTCTCTGAATGTGTGGTGATCACATTGATGTCCAGTGCAGGTTTCTCTCTATACTGTATATCTGGGGAAATCTGCCAGTTTCGTGGCCGCAAGCCAGGCAGCACCCGAAGCAGCATTAAAACCATGTGGCTTTATCTAACTTATTGGTTCCCTCGCTGCCTTCTCCAGTTGTTGCGCCAATTTTTTTTTTGTTTTTTTTAACCTCTCTGGTTCTGCTTTTGATTTCTGATTGCAGTCACCATTCTTTCAAGAAAATAACTTGCTGGCAGCTTGTAGAACTGGCTTTGTTTTTGTCAGAAAAATTTGGCTTGGCTTTGAAATAACAGTAATAACAATAAGAGGAAGTGGCAGCAGCCAGATCATTAGAATTGCAGTGAAAATTTAAAAAAAATGTTGACTGAATTCTTCCAAGTAAGTCTAAGGGCCAAAATCAATACCTGATACTGTTTTTCCTTTGGGCACCAGCTCCCAGAAATCCATAGGTAGCATGGTCAGGAGCCATTCTGACTGGGGAACTCTGGGAATTCTTTCCCAAGCTCTGGCAAAAGTACAAGTAGTGGCATCAGACCTCTGGTTTTAAGACTCATGGAAAGGAGTGGAAGATGCTGAAACTTCCTCTTGCTTGCTCTGTACTTTCCTCCAAGTTCCTCTGCCCTCCTTATTTCTGCACTTTGATTTCTACTGGAAGTGAGGCTAGCTAGGAGCGAAGCCACTGGGTAGAGAGACAGTGAAAAATGGCTTGTGAGGGAGGGAACTGCACCCTTATCTGAGTACGAAGTGCCCCCTACTCATTGCCAAAAAAAGAAAGGAAAAAAAAAAGAAAGAAAAAAGAGGAAATACATAACTGAAAGGAGGATACAAGAGGGTACAGATTTGTATCTAACCTGCTTGTGTTAATTGCTATTCTGTTCCAGCTTTCATGTGGCATCACTGGGTGGCAGAAAGATAAGCTGAATTCTTCAATGATAGTAACAGGAATCTGTCCATATTTATTGATGGTAAATATGCTCCTGGGGAGAAAAAAGCTGCCGGTAATCTGGTTTATAAACTTTACAAACTTCCTTGTTACATTCTTTATATCAACCTGTCTGGTAGGCCAGTGATCTCCCCATATGGCAAATAGATTAGTACTTGGTTAGGGGGCAGCCAAGGAATACCAGGTACTGAGGACTATATCCAAAAAAAGGCTATGGCAAACCATCTCTTTGTATTTCTTGCCTAAGAAAGCCCTACAAAACTCATAGGGTCACCATATGAATACAGGAAATTTGAAGGTACATACACACACATCTAGATGAGTACTGTTGGAAACAGAATTGGGGCTAAGTAGACTTGGTTATGAGCCCATGGCTGCAAATCATATGCTCAGGTTGACTTATTACATCCAAACAACCAACAAAATGAACATGCAGATTACAGTCCTCCCTCCACATTTGTGGATTTGACCTTTGCAAATCTTATTATTTGCGAGGAACATGCTTGCCTCTCACCCTCCCATTCCCCTCCCCACATTCCCTTGCATTCCTCACCCCAGGCTTGTGTTTAAAATGGATGTTTTTTCCTTTTGGGTGAGCAAAGCCTCTCTCACTGCTGGAGGTGTGTCTTCTCTGCCATGAAGCTACACATTCTGCTGTGTAATGGCCACTGATTGGTCAGGTGCTCTCTCTGTTCCTCCCCTCCCCTTGGGGGGGGATCTCCTTTCTCAAGATAGTGATCAGAAGTAGTAGAATGCCAGAATTTGGTGCTCCACTGTTCTCTGTCTAAGGGGAAAGTACTGGTAAGACCATTACCTTGCCATATTTCTCCACCCCCCCCCGCCAGGAATGCTGAGGCCAGATGCAAGGGAATGGGAGGGGGATTGCAGGGGGGAGTTATTTACGGTTTTTCCACTTTTGCAAGGGTTCTGTGTGCCAAACCCTGACGAATGTGAAGGGGCCACTGTCCATATATTATTGTCATGTATGTGACTATGTAAAGATGTAGCAAATTTACAAGTTCAGAAACAAGTTCATTTCATTAGAAAAGTAATATGTTGCATCATTGTAGACAAGACTTGCAGCAGCTGACTTGCTTTTGTGTATCTTCGCCTGCTGCTAACTGTTGGTGGGCTACTTGAAGGCCCTTTCTCTCCCTTCTTATGGTTCTTTGTATTTAAACCAAACTTGAAATGGACAACTTTTCAGAGAGAGTGTGCATTTGCAAACAGAAGCTTGTCCTTCAAACAGAGGACTACTCTCTATGAAGTGGGACACACAGGCTGGGATCCTATAGTATACTGACATACTTATGCTGGTCTGGGTAGTGATGGTAACAGAAATAAAAAGGCCCTGGGTGAAGCAGCTGTCAAGGAAGGCAGGTTTGGGAGAAATAGGTTGATCATAGCCAACAAAGCAGCTTTTCCTCACTGCTGCCATGTTACCCTGGAAAAAGAGCAACCTGTAGCTTATTCCATCAATAGGATTCTGGCCATACTGGGGGTCTCCTGTCTGGGGGCAGAGCAAACCAGATCCTGGAAGAAATTATGTTTTTGATCTACACCTCCCAGAGGTCCTCAACCAGCAGTCTTAGTTCTCCAAAAGTAACTTTTCCAAGCTTTGGAGCAGACAGAACTTCTAGGTTTGAGCAAGGGTGCTGTGTCATAAGCCTTCAGACCACACCCTGGAACAACAGTGGCTGTAGATTTATTTTTATTCAGTATTTTCAGAGCAGACATTTCAAAACTGGCTGCGTTTCAGTCAAGCATAATATCAGCATTAATTTGCAGAATAACAGGTATCATGTCTCCACCACAATTGTTTATGAAACTGGAGAGCTGCATCACCCCAAGTGCCGTTGGGAGAGCTGACTAGTGCAAGATGCGTGTGGGCCATTCGTCACTGGCGGCATTACTTCTCTGGTGTGGGATTGCTGTTTATATCATCTCTGCTTGTGCCACTTCTCTGATGAAAATCTGTCCCCTCACCCACTGCTTTTTATCAAAGATCCAGGTTTCCAGGCCCAATGTTGCTGGTAAGTATATAGTTTTAACCTCAGAGAAGTGACAAGAAGGAAATAACAGGCCTCAGCTAAACAAGAGTTTAGCTCTCACAAGTGCTCTCCCAAGCCTATATGTTCCTCAACCGACTCCCAGCTGGAGGAGAGGTTGAGGCATTGACTAGGTGCTGGTACCAATTAGCAGCCTGAAACAGAGGTTATTACAGGACAAGCTCTGTTTAACTTAACTGCTAACAGACTGGCTCTGTCAGCTGGAAAGAATCACTGGCAAACAAACTTAATGGCCGCCTGAGGGGAGCAGCGTGTGTGTGTGCGTGTTTGTGTGTGTGTGGGGGTGAATGGTGCTTTCCCTTCCCTGTAACAAATACATGTATATAAGGGAGGGTCTTAGAACCATTCAGACCAAAGGGTAATGTGTAACTGATCGATCCAAACTTTGTTGAGTGACATGAAAGTTTCAAAAATCCTTGGCTTTTGACACCCTGTTCCCTGAGTTGAAAATGGAATAGCTTCTTAGAAGGCACCAGCTGTTGGGCTAGCTAGGCAAGGGCAAAATCAAATTTAAATTTAAAAACAAACAGCACAGGTTTTTTTGTTTTTTTTTGATGTAATCCAGAACCTGGTGAAGCAGAGTTTCCAAAAATGCACAGACTTGGGCAATTGGAAGATACACTGACGGGTCAAGCTGAATGCTTGGAAGTCTGGAGAAGACATAGCACTGTCTAAGCCCCCACCCCTCCATATGTCTGATGTCATGTGTGAGAACAGTTGGTATCATTCTGGGATGTAATTAACAAAATAGTCTAACATCTGGATATGGCTCTGAACGTGGCTGATAGTGCTCCTGTATTACTGATCTTCTAATTTTGAAAAAAAAAACAGAAGACAAAAATGAAATCCCATTTGAAGATGACAGAGTGGAAATCTGGGGAACCAGAGAGAAAAGACAGAGCTCTAACACTGCACCCCCAAGAGCTCTTCTGGTGCATCCTTAGGGTAATTAGTTATTGTCTGGGTCAGGCATAGAGTTCTTCCTGTGAACCTTCTGACTTTCACTACATGTCAGAGGAAAAGTGTTGTGTAAAGAGGTCTGGATGCTTTCTTATATAACAATGGGAAAAGGAGATCTGCTAATTATGCCAGTTTTGCTAGCAGAAATAATAATAATAAAATTTATTTTTATCCTGCCTCTCCCAGTGGATCGAGGCGGCATTACAGGAACATATAAATACATTAAACATTAAAATGTAGCCCATCCTCCCCATCCACCAACCCTTCTATCCCCCTAAAACACATTAACTATTAAAAACAAATTAAAAACAAAATTAAAAACAAAGGGACAATTGACGAGAGGCGGTGGAACACTAGTCTGGGAAGGCCTGTCGGAAGAGAACAGTCTTGACTGCTTTTTTAAAGCAGTCAAGACTGGTAATATGCCGGGTCTCCTCCGGCAGGCCATTCCATAACCTGGGAGCGACCGAAGAGAAGGTCCTCTGGGTAACCGCAGCCAACCTAGTTCTGATTGGCTGCAGTAAATTCCTCCCTGAGCCCCCATATGATTCTGTCCTAACTCTTAAACTGGGCATCCTAGTCAAGACGAATAGAATAGAATAGAATAGAATAGAATAGAATAGAATAGAATAGAATAGGTAGGAAATCCACTGACAGCTGTTTCCTTTGGAGGAGAAATAATCTAAATACAGACTTGGCTGAGGCCAAAAGCTGTCTTTTGTTTGGCAGCTTATCTTGTTAGCCACAACTCATTGAGAATGTGGTACTACTTTTCATCCTTCTTAGGTCTGCCAGTCTGAAAGTCAGTTGTGGCTGCTGTTTCTGCTTTTAGCTCTGCCTGTCTCTTCTCTCATTTTTTTCTACCTGTGAATGGGTATTAACAAAGAGTCAAAGAACAGGATCCAACATTTCAATCATGTTTTAATGGCAGTAGTCTAAGTTTCTTCCTGTCATCTCAGTGCTTTTGTAGTTAGTAGTCAAGATCCTGTAAGCATGTCTGACAGTGTATTTACACCATTGTCTGGAATGTGCGTGTATATATGTGTAGGATTCAGGAAGAGAGCTCAATAGGCCTGCTCTGTTCCCTTGGTTGTGAGAGTATGCCTGGTCATATTTCAGCTGCCTTTGCATAGCTGGGGAAAATAGATCTGCCTCTGCCCCCATTGCAGAACATACCCAGACTCATACCTGCAGCCAATTTTGGCCAAAGAAAGTGAGGTGTACTTATGAAACCCCTCAACTTACTGTTGCACAACTAGGG
Source organism: Iguana delicatissima (assembly GCA_948472985.1). Classification (NCBI taxonomy): domain Eukaryota; kingdom Metazoa; phylum Chordata; class Lepidosauria; order Squamata; family Iguanidae; genus Iguana; species Iguana delicatissima. Next base: position 178,257 of record CAOKZL010001849.1, read on the forward strand.
TGAAGGATGTTGCACAAGGAAGTACAGGATACCCCCTTCCACAATATCCACAGGGTACCTCCTTCCACCTTGTGCAAAAAATGCCTATGCAGGTGTAACCAAAGATGATGCTTGCATATGTCACCAGAAAGTGAAGCTATGTAAACAGAAATGGCCATGCGTTCTTGGGTACCAACTCCCATTTATAAATTATACCTTTCCAAAGCAGATCCTGTTAAAGCTATTGCTTTTTCTATACTGTATTATGATAATCTTCCCATACTGAAGTGTACTGAAAATGTTTATAGACTTGGGTTATAACAACTGAAACTACTTTGAGCAATTGCAGGACTTCTGGCTAATATTCTGCTTGTCTGGGAAGCATTTAGCAAACAAGTCATGGTGGGCCTCAGACATATCAGTGAATGAGCAGGAGGGATAAAGCTGTACCAGTGATTTCATTCCTTGAAAAACTTCTACTGTATGTCACTATGTAGAAGCAACAGTGGTAGGAAAAGAAGCCCTACCTCCATGCTGCCATCCTCAATACCGTGGTACAGTTGTTCAGAAGGAATATGTATCATGATTGATATAATGTGGCTTGAATTTTCTGCTACTCATGTCCTGATCACTGGGTTTACTGATTCCTACCGCCAGTTCCCTTACTGACAAAAAGGATGCCTGCTCACAGAACCACAGAACCATAGAATTGGAAGAGATCACAAGGGCCATCAAGTCCAAGCCCTACCATGCAGGAATACACCATCAAAGCATTCCCAACAGATGGCCATCTAGCCTCTGTTTGAAAACCTCCAAAGAAGGAGACTCCGCCACACTCCGAGGCAGTGCATTCCAATGTTGAACTGCTTTTACCATCAGGAAGTTCTTCCTATTGTTTAGATGGAATCTTTTTTCCTGAAGTTTGATGCCATTGCTCTGTGTCCTAGTCTCTTGAGCAGAGACTGGAGAAGGCAATTCTTTTGGATCACCATTGCCAGGGCTGTGCTGACTGGGTGGGAGAACTCTGGGAATAGTCAAGGCTAGCTGATCAACAGTTCAATTGGTGCAGGTGCTCCAGGTTCTTCACTGGCTGGAGCCCAAATGCTGAAAGGAAAAGTTGTAATTTGCTTCCTTCCTCTTCTTCCCCACTCATTTCCTGGATCTCTCAGTGTTTCTGTTATAATCAACATTTTATGTGTTGCTTGACTGAGTAAAATGGCATGAGATCAGACTGTTAAGCACCTTGCAATTGTGAGGCTGGAAATGGATTTGCACATAAAGCTCATTGCTCCTGTCTATTTAATGTCTGTACCACCAATCCAAGAATAGCTTACATGTGTGCACAAAGGGGCTCCTGTTGTGTAAACTGCTCTACATCCCCAATTACCTTAATCCAGTCTTGAGAATAGTAGTCCAAAAAGGTAAACTTCTCAAGCCTCTGTCCAAAGAGGATACCTAGGAGCAATCCTGATAATCCAAATCAACCTGCCATTCCAAGAGCTGATCAATAGAAAAATTATCAACATCAGTGAATATATAGCAATAGCATTTATTTCTATACCGCCTATCAACTAAGTGTTATCTAAGCGGTTTACAATGTATTTTTAGCTAATTGCCCCCAACAAGCTGGGTACTCATTTTACCGACCTACGAAAGGATGGAAGGCTGAGTCAAACTTGGAGCCTGGCAGGATCGAACTCACAACCTTCCCTCCAGCAAAAGATGTAAAATGCATACAATTCATCCTCAGACAGAAAGCTATGACCCGAACAACTGCCTGTTGCTATTATACTAATGTAAGCTTTGTATAAATACCAATTAGTGACGACATCTGGTATGTACATAGAACAGCCTCGAAAAGTTACCTTTTAGGCTACAGCTCCTGGAATCTCCAGCCAGCACGACCATGCTAGCAGGGGATTCTAGGGGCTATAGTCCAGAAAGTAACATTTCCTAGCATGGGTTCAGAGGACATAAGCATTCCCTAAATTTGTTATGTGGTATATCAGAAAGTATAGCTTAAACAAAGAGGAAGGAAGGAAGGAAGGAAGGAAGGAAGGAAGGAAGGAAGGAAGGAAGGATGGATTAGAGTTCTCAGGAAAGAAGAGGCCTTTCTTTCTTTCTTTCTTTCTTTCTTTCTTTCTTTCTTTCTTTCTTTCTTTCTTTCTTTCTTTCTTTTGCCTTATTGTCCAGTTCTAGAGAGACTGGAAAGAAATAAATGCTGTAGGGCTGGATTCAAATAGCAACCAATCAATGTGATATTTAAACAAACAAAAAGGGGGGCACCAGTACACGATACAGCTCAGGCTGTAAGCAGCTTGAATGTGCCTCAAGGTAAGGGGCTGTGTTGTATGAGACAGAAGCCTCAGGTGGGAGTGGAAACAGTTAAGAAGTTCCTCTAGTGCTCTAAGTAAGAGAAGGTACATTCACCACAGGGCAAGAGAGATTCATGCTTGTGTTTGCTGCCTTCCCTTTCATTGATTATAATTTCTGGTAGGGGATAAGAGAGGGAATTCTACTATAAGCCCATGTAAAAAGCAATCTGAATGGTATTTTTCTTCCTCCATCCCCCACTGACTTGAAGAAAAGAGTCCTTCTTGATCCTCCAAAGGGTTAAAGGAAGGCTACACGATTTCCAAAATATTTCCACTAGGGAGCAGGAGTAGACCAATAATTCTGGGTTTTTAAAGCTGATAGATCTGTTTAGACATATATCCTGAGAACCTCCAAATGAAAAATCTGTATTACTGCTGCTGATAATGAACAGGCCCAGTGACACCTCTGTTTTGCCCTAAAAAGAGAACTTCCATGTCTGACTCTTCTTACCTATCAGAATTGTCAACTGGTTGATTTTTTTTTAATTGCCTAACTTCCAAATTTTGTTTTTCAACTCTGCCTTAGTATTAGATGATTGACAACTTAAAAGATCTATCTATAGCAATCAACAGCAGGGATGAACAACTGTTGTCACTATGGGTGTTAATAGACTAAAACTTCCACAATCCTTCACCATTGGATATTGTGGCTAGGGAAGCCAGGAGTTGTAGGCTGGAAAAAAAATCTGGTGTGGCATAGTTGCCCACCCCAATCTAGACAGCATTTTCAGAATACAAAAGTCTTTAGTATCCTTACTGTTCATTCACATCTCATAAGGCAGTTTCCAATTTTATAAGAAGGATCAGAAGGTGAAAAGGCAGTATTAACTTAAATTGAGGTACTGCTGAACTGAAATCTCAGTGTGAAATTAGATGACAGCATTAACATATATTTAGAAGAGGGTTGCTTGTTATAACACATGATTTTCCTCAATTGCGTATTGTGTATTTAGTGTACTATATTTTGTGATTTGTCATTGTAAGGTAAACAGCAAACAATCAAGTGTGGGAGGAAAGCATGTTAATTGCAGGGAATATGCGTTACCCTTAACCTCTGTCTTTGAATTTGAAACTCAGGGATCAAGTTTTATATTCTACAGCAGCTGAGATCTGTAACAAATTGTTGTGGAATCTTCTGACAAGGATTCCACATCCTTTTTTGAAGATACTCCATTCCATTTCTCCCCCTTTGTGGTTTATTATACTCTCTTTTATTATACTGTGTCCACAAAGCATGCTTCAACTTCACTGGGCTGGTTTTGACCCTCCCACTCATAGATGCTGTTTTCTTCTAAAGGTTTTTGTACTTCTACAAAACTTGAGGTTTCCCCACATCTGATGATATCACCCTCTTGTGAGTGGATGGTGCTGTTTTGAGGATGTAGGTCTCAGTACTTTCCAACATCTGGCTGCCATAAAGGTTTGGTGGCCTGTCTTGGACTTGGTTAAGCTGGGTAGGCCTGTTATGATACAGGACCCGGCCCCTCCCTAAACTGCAAACCCCAGGATTCCATAGGATGTTGAAAGTGGAATAATAGCGCTATAACAGTCTAGTATGGAAATGGCCAAAGTGTGAATGCTCTTAAGTGATAACGTTTCTTGTAAAGATAGAAGTATATGATAATTTTCCATAGACTTCTGGCTTACCCCTTATTAGCGAATGATCAGTGGAGAAATGGTTCAGCTTAATATGAAGTCAGGAAGACTATGGAGGAAAGAGGAATAGAACTCCAAAATAATGACTGAGGGCCAACATGAAAGAGATCTGTGGCTAGAGCTCTCAACTCCTTCCTTCCTTCCTTCCTTCCTTCCTTCCTTCCTTCCTTCCTTCCTTCCCTGTCATATCATGCCCCACAATACCCCATTTTTTTTTTTTTTGGCAGTTTGCTCACAGCAGTGTCAGAAGGAGAAGGACAATTCTTAGTGTGCTGTTTTCCCAATTTATTTCTTTTCTTCTACAACTGTAAATCCAGCAGGTGAAAAACACAGGTAGATCTCCTATGTAGAACCTGGATTACCCTGTTGTTCTGTCCTTGTTCAACTCCCAGAGTGGCAGGACAGGCTTAGCCATTGCTACGTATCTCAACCTAACCTAAAGAGAGAGCCCCTCAAGCTACAGAGGCAGAGAGACTCGTTCTTCATGGTTCATTAAGTCTTTGGCTCTTCACTGAGAATACCTGACATGAGAGGGACTAATTAGTACTGATGATGGGGTATATTTTTGAGATATACTGAAGCAGATCTTGAAAATATTTGGGGATTTAGGAGATGCAGTCCCACAATAATTTTTTGAACTTACTCGTGGTGAATTCCGTCCTCAATAACTAAGGCATAACTAAGTCACTTTACATTATAAAGATGCATAACTGCATTCCTTTTATACTGCAATTGTACATACACACATTTCACACACATTATTAGTTAGCCAAGGACCATCCATTGTACACAGGAACTATTTACAAAATACAAAGACACAGTCAATGTTCCACCACAAAATATCAACCACAAATATTTTAAACAAAATATTTAAACAAAACTTATATATATACAAAACATTTAGTGAACATCAGGTCAGTTCACATACTAGTAATAGAAATAGGGACCCATACTTTATTACACTGTAACAGTGAATTTTTACTTACTTTTATCTCTCTGGGAAGTGTAGCTTTAGTAAAGGGTAGAAAAGAATTATTACATCATTCAAGTGCTGGCTCATCCTGTCCTTGAGCTGCTGAATGAAAAGCATTCAGACATTTTAATATTAAGAAAGTAACAGAAAAATAACTTGTTACACTCAAAGTTGCGAACAGCAATAGTAAGTATTCAGTATTATCTAGAAGTGAAACACCAAAGTCAGAGGGTCTTTCTGCACTGGGCTATTATAGTGCTATTATTCCAGTTTCAACATCCTATGGAATCCTGGAGTTTGCAGTTTAGGGAGGGGCATTTAGAATTCTCAGCCAGAGAGCTCTTTGGCCTCAGTAAACTACAAGCCCCAGAATTCCACAGGATGTTGAAAGTGGAATAATAGCACTATAACAGTGTAGTGCTGAAAGGCTCAGAATCATCCATGCCATAGTTTTTCCAGTGTCTGTATATAGTTGTCAAGGTGAACAGTGAAGAAAGCAAATGGGAAGAGAATAAACTCATTTGAAATGTGCTGGAGAAGAGTTCTACAGATGCCACGGGCTGTTGAAAATACAAATGAATGAGAACAAATTAAACCTGAATTCTCACTAGAAGCCAAGATGATTAAACTGAGATTATCATACTTTGAACACATCACATCACAGCACAGCTTATTAGAAATGATGACTGGCAAAGTGGAAGGCAGCAGGAAAAGAGGAAGGACACACCACACAGGGGCCATTTCTGTACGTTACGTTTTCCCATCGTCCTCCCATCACAATCCTGACAGTGCCTTTGCTGGGAAGGGAGCACGATGGGAATGCTTCCCTCTGCCTCAAGCCGGTTTCCTGCAGAAGAGAGTGTGAGCAACACATGCCTGCCTTCCACAGCACAGCTGAGCTCTTCCCCATGTTGCACTGGGGAAGGAAGAGCCTCCATCATGCTTCCTGCCCTTCGGCATGGCAGATAAGGATGGGAGCGTTGGGTTATAGTGGGCACTTAACATCCCATGATTGAGACAAGTGGGGACAGAATAGCAATGGCAGTGGGACCACAATGACATCGTGCAGAAGCATGGCCTGCAGACCATTGCCATCCTGTCCCCATAGTGGGACTGTGACACCATGCGGAAATGGTCATGGCTTGATTCAATAAAGAAAGCCACGGCCCTGAGTTTGTAAGGGTTGTTTATGACCTTGGAGGCTTTTTATTCATAGAGTCACCAGAAATTGAAACTGATTTAATGGATATACCACCACCAACAAAATAGCTGCAGGTAGGTATTATCTATCAAAAGGTAATAACTAGTGTGTAAGGCTCCACATTCACTGACTTTTTACCAGACACAAGAGCCGGGCTTGGTCTTACCTCATCTTGAATGAGAAATGTCATTGCACATCTCCAAAGGAGGAACTGGGAAGGAATGCCTTGGTAGCCAGTGCTTAGCAACCTGTGTTTCCCAGTATATATGCTGGAACTGTAATTAGTAGCTTTTATGAATATCAAGCAGTAGGCCTTTGCCACTGCTGCTAGATGATTACACAGGAAGGTTATTGATTTGTTTTCTTTAACACCATCCATGCTTCATATCAAATGCCATGCCAGAATGCAGCTCCCTTCCTTGTTTTATTATCATATTTGGGTTTTTTGAACAGTGAAGTTCTCATTTTATTTTCTTTGCAAGGTATGCGTGTATTGTTGCACTCCATTGCAGGAGCAAAAATTTGAAAACAGAAGCCGGAATGTTCTGTTCTCCACATCTGTAATGTTGACATGCGTGTCAAGTACAGCTCCCTAAGGAAATACAAATATTTAACATAAGAAGAGTCATGCTAGATCAAGCCAAGAACATGTATCTAATCTAGCCTTCTGCTCCCATGCAAGCAAATAGATGTCTTTGAGAAACCCAAAATAAAGGACATGAATGGAGTAGCATCTTCCCATTCATGTTCCCTAGCAAGTGATATTCAGAGGCATATTATCTCAGTTACTAGAAGTAATATACTCAGGATAGTTGTGTTGATTATGCAGCAAAATACAACAAAATCCAAAATGCACAAAACAGTGATACCTTTTCTTTTGGGCCACGGGTTAACATTTTGTATTAGATGTTTCTGTTGTAGTTGGTCAAATAAGTAAAATTTAGAGTCCATTAGCAGCAGTAAAGTAACTTCTCTTGGGATCAATGCTGTTTCTTCTCTTGTATGATTTTTTTTAATGTATTTGCCTGGTGAAGAAGCCAGTGGAGGTTTGAAAGCTTGCACGGTCTATTTTGCGCTTTTTAGTTGCCCTCCCTGAAAGGTATTGTTACCCTGTGTGCTGGGGGTCCCGGGAGGGGGGCCCAAATAACCAAGCAACAACAACAAAAGATGGGAGAAATTAACTGGAGCACTCACTTAAGCTAGCGAGAGGCAGGGTAACTTAGCAGGGATCTTGCAACCCTACGTATACAGTGTCAGGTCAGAAGAGCAGCCAGACAAGTTTTAAAGTAACAAAATTGATAGTTTTATTAACAGACAAACAACAAATAAGACAACAATTGCACACAGCTAACTAAAAAAAACTAAGAAATAGGAAATGAGAATTTCAGGGGAAATGGGTGATACGACACGTTTCTCGTAGTCCTGAAGAAGCCGAAGATGGTAGTGAAGAAACTCAGCGTGGTGGCCGAGGGGAGTTCGCTCGACAGAGCGGTAGCAAGGCTGGATAGAAGTCTGGAGCAATCCGAAGAATCTCTCGGAGCTTGGGGTTTATATAGGGAAAGTATGACCATGGGCTAGTCTGTACTGGAGAGAGAACAATGAAGTTTGGGCGAGAGACAATGTCTCCGAAAGGTCAGAATTTAACATGATTGAGTTTAGTTCTAATTGACAATGGGATGGCCAGTATGCAGATGCAGCTTGCCTGGGCGGTGGAGTGTCTAGCTCGCCAGGGTGCCTGCTCGGGGCAGGGAGCTCTTTGTGTTAGTGTGCATACTTAATGAAGTGTTTGTTTCGGGAGGTCTCCTAAAGCAAGATCTGGCTGTGTCTGGCTTGCTTAGGTGTAAACAGAAATGATTTAGCGTTTAATAGCCATGCCTAGCTTCGTGCTTGTTCGGGGGCCTCACAAACACTTGGCTGAGGGTGGCAAAACAAGACCGAATTGTGATATCAAAATGATATCTAATGTCTACTGAAGCCAGGCCAGTTCACGGTGATAACAGTACCACTTTTTTGTACATTTTGGATTTTGTTGGTACCCAAAAAAGGATTGTTCTTTTGTGAACAGAGGTAATATGGCCGTCCTAAACTGCAGAGGCTGACAGCTATTGTCTCCATGAGTATGTTTAATCCCCTTTTAAAGCCATGTAAGAGTCAAAATAAGTGTTACTTTTGACACATAGCATGCAGCTTAGTTTGTTCATTTCCCAATTTTAAAAGCAAGAATGGGAGGAGGCAATTTTTTGCCCTCCCCCAAGTCTCTGAGAACCACACAGAAGGCTGCCAAAAACTAACTAACAAAGAAAGGGTCCAAAGGCTATGTCTAGTTTTGAAAAACCAAACAAACCCAAGTCTTTCAATATTATGAATACAGTAACCCCTCTACATTCACAAGGGTTTGGGGCACAAAACCCTCTCAAAAGTGGAAAAACCTCTAATAACTCCCCCTGTGATCCCCCTCCCATCCCCCTCAGGAGCTTTCCCCCTCCCATTCCTTTCACTCTGGCCCCGGCATGGTGGTGGTGGTGGGGAAAGGACAACCTAAAAGGCTTACTGGTACTTTCCCATCAAACAGAGAAGAGGGGAGTTCTGGAGTTCTGACTTCTGTCAGTCCTTTTGAGAAAGGAGCACCTGACCAATCAGCAGCCAATACACGGCAGAACGTGCAGCCACATGGCAGAGAGGCCATGCCTCCAGCTCACCCAAAAGGGAAAAAAGTCTATTTTAAACACAAGCCTTGCAAGCGGGGGGGGAGCAATGCAAGGGAATGGGAGGAGGCAGGGGGAGGAGGCAAGCACATGCCTTGAGAATAATCAAATTCATGAAAGTCAAATCTACAAATGTGGAAGGAGGACTGTAGTACAGGGACCTTATGACTTATTTAAATGGGAACTGCAGCTCCAAGAGGCTTCCAAGACAGGCAGTTCTCTCTCTCTCTCTTTCACACACACACACATTTTTGGGGGTCAGAAAAAGGTAGACAAGGAAATCTGAAGTGTCAAGGACTGAAAAAAAAACAAGAACTGAGGTGTGTGTGTGTGCTTGCAGCCCCATGGTTGCACTTTGCCCACCTCTGATGAAAAGTATGTACAGGGAACCGGATCCACATTAGGATTTAAACATGGGAGGTTTAGATTTGGTGGGGGCAGGATGTCCTGATTCACACTGGACGCCTGGTGTCTGTAATTTGCTTTACAGAAAGGGAACTATAGAACCTTGGGAGGGAGCAAAGCAAAGTGCAGGGACAAAGGACTAAATCACCCTAATCATTCATCAAGTTGACTTTGATTTATGGTGACCTATAAACAAGAGACCTCAAAGTCATCCTATTATTAACAGCTTTACTCAGGTCCTTCAAACTCAGGACCATGGCTTCTTTGATTGAATCTATCCACCCTGGATAGATGTGTAATGAGGTCTTCCTCTTTTCCTACTCCCTTCTAACTTACCAAGCATTATTATCTTTTTGAGTGAGTCATGTCTTCTCATGATATGGCCTTAGTATGAGAGTTTCAGTTCAGTCACCTTAGCTTCTAGGGAGGCTATTATTTGTCTTTTTGACAGTCCATGGTTTCTACAGAACTCTCCTCCAGCACCACATCTCAAAGGAGTTGAATCTCTTCCTATCAGCTTTCTTATTGTACAGCTTTCAGAATTATACATACATAGAAATTGGAAATACAATAGCATAGACAATCTTGACTTTAATATTCAATGATACATCTTTAGACTTCAAGATCTTGTCTAGTTTCTTCATAGCTGCCCTTCTAAGTCCTAATCTTTTTCTAAATTCTTGACTGCAGTCTCCATTCTGATTAATGACTGAGCCAAGTCTTTAACTATTTCAGTGTCTTCATCATCTGCTTTAAGTGATCTGTGGCCACTTATTTCTTTTGTTAATGTTCAATTGTAAACTTGCCTTTGCACTTTCTTCCTCTGTTTTCTTCAACAGCTCTTCCAAGTCTTTGCTATTTTCTGCTAGTAGTATGGTGTCATCTACATATCTTAAGCTGTTGATGTTCCTTCCTTCAATTTTCATTCTTCCTTCCTTCCTCTGAGTCTAATCCAGCTTTACTTAGGATATGTTCAGACCGATCAGTATAGGGGTTATATGTGCATAGTGAGAGCCTCCCCTAAGCAACCTTGCTGCTACATTCTGTGCTAGCCGCTGCTTCTGTTAGAGTCAGCAACCCCTGCATGTCTAGACTTTCTTATTGCTACTTTGCATTACGATTACTTCCTGTTCTCTTGCTTTATCATACCTACTGTCTTCCTGCTTTATTCTAACCTGTGGCTGTTTTTCTATTCCTTCTCTCTTCTCACTCACACCATTTACTATGTGTAAATATTAGTAAGTAAAGCTGCTTTCGTGGTTTACAACGATAACTACGTTTGCTTCTTTTCTCTGCTAGACACTGTGTGTTTATGGCATAGGACTGGTTGTGGTTCAGCTTCTGCCTTGGCTTGCCAATGTAATTACTCTTCTTGAGAGATCTGGTACTATCTCTCACATTTCCCACTAGCTTCCACAATCATCTTTTAATGTTTTCCCACTCTCTGTTTATTGTGCTAGTGGCTTTATCTCAAGGCAGAAGGCTGTAATGGATGATTTTTAATTTCATTTATGTCCATGATTCAGACTCTGAGAACCTAATGTCATTGCAGTATAAGGTGCATTGCCTTTACTCCAGCCCTTTCTCCCTATGGGCCTGAGTAACTCGTATTTACCTAAAAAGCAGGCAGGTATAATAGCGGTTGTTTCTGTTTGATCGGCATAACTGTTTGAAAAAACATAATTGCAAAATGATTACTTGCACATTGAAAGAACATTAGGAATGAGAACTAAGCTTGTAAATATTTACTTTTTTTGTTACTGCATGAGAGATTGAAAGAGCTCAAAAGTTTTCACAAGTGAAATTATATGAGTCTTGTGCCTTTTCTGATGATTTTTCAAAGTGTGCAAAAATTTTGTGAAGGTGATTTTCCACATTTTTTGGGGTGAAAAATACAAGATTTTTGTGCAAAAGAACTGTTGCTTTCACATCATATAACAGTTTTGGACAAAACAATGCTTTTGCACACACATCTTTTTGTTGCTGCTACTCCTGCTGTATTCTTATATGAGGAGAAAATCTCACAGTTCTTAATAGAGTTTTTAAAGCAGACCATTAATAAACTCTTTCTCACTGAGGAGAAGGACATTTGCAAACATTCTTTTCATCACTAATGAGAATGCAAAATTGTGGTCAGCCTTTTGAAAGGGGTGAGTAGGAGAGGAACAAAACAGGCATGTTAGCTGAGGACAACTCAGTTGACTCAACCTGAAAAAGTCCATTTGTATATTGCTAGACACTGTGGTTGGTTTACACCTGTCGCAGTTTTTTCTTAAGCCAAACCAAGATGTCCTTAAATCAGCGTAAATAACCTACAATGTGAACATAGTCCAAATATACAGCGTGAATAAAAATAAACATTTGGGTGATGTCTGCTCATTATATATTCTGTCTGAATTATATTTCTGCTTAAGAAAGTGAGTGATGGCCTTCTTTCTAATGCATAACAAAGATGTGTTTCTTTCTCTCTCCCCCCCGGCCCTTTAATGTCCAACTGATTTTGTGAGGAGGAAGATGCTCTCGAAAGGCTCATCCAGGCTGGCCAAAAGTCTGATGAACTCACAGAAGTTTCAGCTATAGATATAAGGTTTTTTAAAATTTCCCAGTGATGTAAACCACCTATCCTGGTCATGAATTTCCAGGGTGAATCATAACTTTTTAAACCCAGGGCAGAAGGTAGGACTTTCTGATACAGGCAGGGGTAAAAGTCCCAGCTCTGTCTCTATTGTCTTGGTTGCTTTGTGTCTCTTGGACAGTCCCACTGATGATGTATTAAATGGGAATGTGACTTTTTCCACAGAGGTTCTCCTCTGAACTTCCTTCTGTCATTACATTTCTGGGAAAGGGAAGAAACACTTGCCACAGCATACTTCAAGCAGGAGAAGGGGAAAAAAGGACACGACACTGGTATGTTTGGGGCATGACTAGATATGGGAATGGGATCAACTATTATGTGAGATCCAAATCAAGGACCAAATAGCCTGACAATTGCCAGCACTATTGGCTGTTTGAAGGTGACCTCACTTGTGTTGTTTTCATGCTCAAGGCATCCAGATGATTTCCATGAAAGTTAGTAAAATTAGATGATGTATACATGGGTTTTTCAATTTTTCAATTATTTTTATTTATTTAATTTCTTCCCTGCCTTTCTCCTAATATGGACCCAAAGATTTCAATCACTTTGGAGAAGATTGGCTCCACCAACTTTCTGAAGTCTAAGTTCAAGAAGCTTTCTGCAAAATCTTGCTGTGCAGTTTAGTGGGGTTCCTTCCTTCAAAAAAAAAAAAGGTTGGTGGCTATCCTTTTTTGTGGGAAATTGTTATGAAAAATACAAATGCCATACAAATGCTTAAAAAACTTTAAATTTTTCAAGGGCAGGTGCATATTATAAAAGAATAATTTTCACTTTTTTATTCCACAAACTCTCTAACTCTCTCTCTTTCTCTCTCTTACAGCTTGTATAAAACTTGCCAAAAATCACTGAAGGGAAGACAAGTCTTCTCAAGTCAGAGAATCCATAGAAATGTTACTAGAGGATAAATCTCCTTCCTCTTTAAGAGGGATAGATGCAGCAACTAGAGATTTAAAACTTATTAAAAAAAACAATTTAAGACACTTTTGCTCAACTGGTACTATAGTCACAGTGGCAATAGGTTAGGGGTGGATAATGTGGCAATGGGATGGGGCAATAGGGTGGAAGTGGAGCAGACTGTGGTAGGCCTGATCTCTATTGGGGCCTGTGCCTGGACTCTTATGATCAATTATTGGCTAAAACTAATTTTTTCCCTAACTGGGCTGGCTCCTCTAATGTTAACCTATGGTTTCCAATCTGCCTGGAAACAGTCATTAAAGAAGAAACTTGTAATATATGGGTTTACACCTAATGGATTAATAGCACTTGGCTAGAACAAAGGCTTTTACTATATATGGAGCGAGAAATGCCAAGTGTGAAAGCAAGATTCAGGAAAGGATTAGGGACTAGGGATTGTATTGCAAACATATTTTGGATAATGGAACGTAACAAAGAATTTCAAAAGAAAATCAGCCTGTACTTCATAGATTATAGCAAATCCTTTGAATGTGTAGATCATGACAAAACTATGGATTGCTCTTAAACAAATGGGTGTGCCACATTTGTTTGTCCTGATATGTAACCTGTATGCAGGACATGAGGCTACTGTTAGGACAGGATAAGGAGAAACAGCATGGTTTTCAATTGACAAGGGGGTCAGGCAAGGCTGCATTTAATCACCCTCTCTGTATAACTTCTATGCTGACCATATCATATGTAAAACAGGATTAGACTCAGAGAAAGGAGGTGTGAAAATTGAAGGAACATCAACAATTTAAGATATGCATATGGCACCATACTACTAGTGGAAAAGGACAAAGATTTACTGAAGAAAGTCAAGTACAAAGGCAGGTTTACAGTTGAATGTTAATAAAAAGATAATGACCACAAATGATTTACATAAACTTAAAATAGACAATGTAGACATTGAAATAGTTAAACATTTTCCATACTTCAGCTCAGTCACTAATCAGAGTGGAGACTGCAGTCAAGAAATCAAAAGAAGATAAGAACTTGGAAGGGCAGCTATGAACAAGCTAGAGAAGATTTTGCAGTGTAAAGATGTATCATTGAACACTTAAGTTAGGACTGTCCATGCCATTGTATTTCCAGTTTCTATATAAGGTTGTGAAAGCTGGACAGTGAAGAAAGCTGAAAGGAAGAAAATCAACTCATTTGAAATGTGGTGCTGGATAAGAATTCTAGTGATACTGTGGACTGCTAAAAAGACCTATAAATGGGCCCTAGAGCAAATCAAGCTTTAACTCTCCTTAGAAACCAAGATGACTAAACTGAGGCTGTCATACTTTGGCCATATTATGAGAAGTTATGACTCATTAGAAAAAAGCTGTAATGCTTGACAAGGTTGATGGCGGTAGGGAAAGAGGAAGAATGCATTACAGATGGACAGACTCAATCAAGGATGACATGTCCCTGATTCTGCAAGACCTGAGCAGGGCAGTTGAGGATAGGGTGACTTGGAGCTTTCTCATCTATAGAGTTGCCATAAGTTGATGTGGACTTGGGAGCAGTTAACAACAACAATAGTAATGCTAATGAATAAGGGATGTAGAGTTGCAAAATCACTTGAGATTACTTTCCAAATACCCCACTCTTGGAATTACTTTGAAACCCTTTAGCTGCCCCAATTTCCTGAGAAACTTAAGTGTAGGAAAGCTTTTACATGCTGCTGTCTGCTGTATTGGAGGGAAAATATATTAGGATCCTGTATTACAAATGTATCTGTCACTGTGCAAATAATATGGGAGAAATTTTAGCCATGTGCTTTTATGCTGCCCTTTTTACCAGGGGATATATCTTGCTTTAATTACACCTATTCTACAGGATATGCTTGACAGGATGGAAGAATTCTATCTTTGTCTTTTGCTCACCAACCAGGATGCACAGATTATAGATAAGGTTGCTAGATTTTGTGTGACTGCTGTTGTGACTTGTAGACAGCTGACAAATCTGCGGTAGATAATGACAATAAAGAGCAATTTTAAAAGTTTGCAGGGAGCCATGTGAGACACATAGCCATGTGAAGCTTATGTACAAACCTTGAGATTAGGTGGAGTACTGTGCCTTATCTCATGCATCATCATCATCATCATCATCATCATCATCATTGAATGTTATGTGTTCGTTGTATTTTATGCCACCGTATTTTATGAACCTTATGGTAAAAACTACCATCTTCTTTTATGCTAGTCTGTGACTGAATTACTGTGTTGCAAAATGATGCACATCTAAAAAGTGTGTCACCAACATGAAAAGTTCGGAAAGCTCTGCTCTAAGGCAATCTGTTCTCCTGTCAAGCAGCTCTTACAATCAAAAATATCTTTCTAATGCTTTGTTGGAATCCTCTTTCTTGTAACTTGAAGCCACTTGTTCATATTCTAGTCTCTGAGGGAGCAGAAAACAGGCTTGCTCCATCTTCAACATGACATCCCTTCAGGTATTTAAAGTTGGCTATCATATTACTTCTCAGGCTTCTCTTCTCCAAGCTAAACATACCCAGCTCCCTCAGCCATTCCTCATAGGGCTCGGTTTCTGCCTCTTTTACCACCTATCATACTCTGAACACATTCCAGCTTGTCAATATCCTTAAAATGGAGCAGCATGTGCTCCACAGTGGCAATAGGATGGAGGTGGAGCATCTTGTGGCAGAAGCAGAAGGAAGTGAATGTTTCCCAAAGAAGCACACCCACACTGCATTTTTTCAAGTCTCTCCACAAACACTGCTGCTTGTGGGGGAGAGAATTACAAAAGTATTGGACACTGGAACATTCCTGAGATATATTCCTTCAACAACCCTTCCAAAAAGCTCTGTAGCTGACAGTTCTGGTGGTAAAACTATTGACTGTGGTTAGCAGATGGAATTGTCAGTGGCAAAACCATTGCTCTGCCTTCCCACCATGGTGTTTTATTTATGTGGGGTGGCGGTGGGGGAATCATGCACCAGGTTTTGGAGATACTCTTTCTGGGTTTACAATCCAAATTGCCAAAGAATTTTCAGAACTGTCAAGATTTAGATTTGGTCTGGTCTGGAGATGCATTGCTTTGACTCAGACACCTCCCAAATATTTCTGAAACAATGTAAATCTGGGATGGAGGATTTGCCTAAACCTGAAGCACAGCCCTAGTGATAATGACAAGATGTTGTCTGTTGGCAACCTTGGGAGTTCACCTAGCGTATCTTTAAACACAGCTGGTTTGAGCAAGACATTCTGTGCTGGATGATCTCCATAGTTCAGCAAAGCCCCTGCATGTTGTAAAGATGCTGTTGCATTTGTATTATGTACATGCTAAACAATGTCACTGTTTCAGAACACAGCAATCAAATGAATTCTTTTCATTTCTCCTTTAACATTTTTGTCTGGCCAAAACAGACTTTCACACCTTTGATTACACAACCTGAAAGAATTGTTGGTTCCCAGGATTCCTGTAGAAAGTCTAAGAGCACTTGCCAAGGCCTTTTGCCAAGGTTTATCATGGGCAAGAGCATCTGGGTGTGCCAGTGGTGTTTACTGAATGCTCAACAAGTGAGAGAAATGCTGAGAAATGTGGATAGGTGGGCAGCAATATTCTCTGCTTCTGACAATATCCCTGGAGTATTTGACTGAAAGGGAGAACAAGGACAAAGTCTAGCCACGTGATATACTTGTTGTCAGTTTGCCAAGAACCAACATAGAGTCTAAAATTAGCCCAGAAGATCCACATTGCTCATCTGCAAAATTCTAGAACAGACAGTACATGGTGCTAAGACGAGACTAGAATGACAAACAACCCTGAACTTCTAGTAAATCAAAAAGCTGCAGTAGAGTGGCAGCAACATGACACAGAAAGGATAGTTTGCAAGGTGGCTGCATTCCATTTGATGCCAGGAATACCAGTTAGACTGTACTGGGACTCAGGGCCCTTTAGAACAGATACAATGTTTGATAATCCAGTAATTTCATATCAGAAGAAGATAACAGTGAGCAAAATGAGTCTATACTGACTCTAGTGCTCATATTCAGCAAAGGTTTCAACCAATGTCATAAGTGCAGATAGAGGTAACCATGAGTATAGCTAAAGTGGTAACCCAAGGACATACGTAAGTATCAACATAGCTGCATGTAGGTATAAACACAGACATTCTGTACAATTAATCTATTCTTCCTCAAAATGCCTAGGGATGTTTTCAGCTGTTGAGATTATGCACCAGCATTCACAACCTTGAGCTCATTGGAGGAAAGTCAGCACACAAATGTAAACTGAAAAGAATAAACATATCAACCGCTTATTGAGATGTGCTCTAAGCATAAAGCTTTGCATGTGGATTTATGCACTGATTATGCTACACGATCTTGCTGAACAACTGAATGGATAACCAAATGCAAATGAACACGTGCATTGAGACATGCATATACACCTACATGCATATACAGAACTGCATGCAGAATGGCATGGCGTGCACATGTATGTCCACTTCCATAACCTTGAACTGAACACATTCCACATTCATCAATGGTGTCCCAACTGTTTCTGTGGGGGAATTTATACATGCATAATCAGCAAATTTCTGGCCATCCCCCTACTAAAATATCAACAGGTCTGGGTTTGGAGACAGTTTGTGGAACATTTCCTACAACCCACAAGAGATGGCAATGCACATAGAACTAAAGAGAAGATGTGTTTTCTTTCTTTTTGAAGCCATGCATGTCATGTTCAGCCCTGTTTTTAAAACCATCCTTCTTGTCACACTTTGTTTAAGCAACCCATCTCAGAAAATTTAAAAGACCCACTAAAAATATGCAGCCATTTTGAGTCTCCTGTTGTCAACAGTTTTTCCCACTGCCTTCTGGAAAGTCATATGGACTCAGACATGTTTCTGAAAAATATCTTTGGCAGCAGCCCAGTTCTGGTCCTGTCAAATTGAAAGGATGCAAGAATGCTGTATGTGAATATCTCTACAGTGTCCCTGCCAATTGGAAGAGCATGTAGGCTTTATTAATTTTGTGTCCTGTTTGCAGGGGTGGTGGTTTGTAGATGATACAGTGGACAGTTTATTTCTCTGGGAACTCACTTATTGGAAATTTGCCATAGTTTGTATTTCAGTGAGAGAATATGCCCTGAACCTGTGGCATAGCTGGCCATTCAGAAGAAAGACATGAAGAAGGGATGGAACAAAACATGCACTCAATGAATACCTGGGGTGGTACTAGTGTCTGCTTTTTTATGGTATGCCAGAATTAGAGCTTGCCACCAAAAGCACACGTGCAGCACAAAAAAGAGCTGTAATTAAGGGGATATTTATAAAATTAAAATGATAAAATTAAATATAGAATGGAAGAGGAGAAGACTAGAAAAGATAAATAAGAGGGAATTAAAATGAAAGAACAAAAACTAGTTAGAAACCCAACAAATAATAAAGTTCAGAGTCAGATTAAAATGTTGCAAAAACAAATTACAATGATAATGGTAGATGAGATGAAGAAATTGGACTATGTAAAACAGCAGAACTTTGAATAAGCAAATAAACCAGAGAGATGGTTATCATATAGGTTAAGAAAGGAAAAGACTACAAGAATAATGATAAAACTATGCAGGGGGTTGAAAACTTATTCTTTGGGGGGAAAAAAAGACTATGTAAATTTTTGCTCAGAAAGTGGCATTTTTGCCCAGAAAATAAATTTCCTGCAAAGAAAATAGTATTTTCTGTGCAGAAATGTTGTTTTCTGTATAGAAATTAAAGCTTTTTGAGCAGGAAACTTATTTTCTATGTAAGGTATCTCTGTGAATTTAAAGAACCTGACCAAAACCCTAACTACCTCACCACTCGGGATCTCTGGATATGCTTAAGTCACTTAACAGCAGTCTAATCAATGAAATGGTGAAGGACAGAAATACTTGAAGACCTACTGTAGAGCAGTGGTCATCTGAGTTGAGAAACAGCAAGTGTTTGAATTTCTATATCTGATAAAAACAATGCCTAAAGACTGGGTGGACCTTGAATTGCAACTTGCAAACAGGGTTTATATTTGATTTTGAATCTGATTCCCCTGCTTGGCACAGTGTCACAGTTGTTTTGCTTTAGAAACTCTTTCTGAGTCCTTTACAAAATTCACAGGACAGCAGCATGGAACACTCTGACTGGGCAACACTGTTCCCGCTTAGAGTTTTCACCTTCTGAAAGCATTATTCTGCATGTTGGTAAAAGTGAGACAGTAGTGAATCTCAAAAGCAGAGTAGTAAGATTTTCTTTTTTGGCACACAAAACAGATTTTCCAGAATATCTTTGCGCAGAAAGTAATATTTCTGTTTCTTGCACAAAAAGTGCAACTTTTGCATAGAATAAGCCCTAAACTGCAAAGATTCTTGTTAGTATAGAATTTTCCTCGTTGGGATTTCCTGACACTTGAGAAAGACATTTTTATACCATTTCACCAACATTTTCAAATATTCTTTCCATTATCATGCTAGGACCACATTTTTCTTCTACATATTTCACATCTTTGTTGCTCACACCTTCCCACTGCAGCATAACATTTGCCTTGTGTTTCTGTGGGCAATGGTCAAATGGACTCAGGATCTCCTTTGAAGGGATTTTAATCTAGTTTGGGTGCTAGATATTTCCTGGTTTGTACATCAATAACTACAGATTTACAATGGACCTAGAAAGGGAAAACTGCAAAAGATATTCAATAGTTTTCTTTTAAATAAATCCTATAATGAGGGCAGTGTGTGCTTGGGGAGAGGAAAATATTGTTTGATTCTCATTTTGATAAGAATTTTACACTCCCTGAATCAATATTTCAATCGGAAAACTTCAGTATACGCACTTGGAATTCTCTGGTACAATTCTCTAAACCATGGCTTTCCAAACAGTGTGTAATGACACATTAGTGTGTCACCTGTAGTGTGACACAGAAGGTCCCCCCACAAGCCTAGCTTGCTGCTGTCACTCTCGCTGGGGCCTTTCCCTGCCAAAAGCGATGGCAGCAGGCAAGGACCAGGTGGAAGGGAGCTGCCTTTTCCTCTGCCATCACTCTTGCTGGGGCCCTTCCCTGGCAAGAGCGACAGCAGCAGGCAAGGAGTGGGTGGGGCGGGGCTGTCTTTCCCCACTCTAGATATGCTTCTGGGTACCTCTGGTTTGCTAGGGAAGCTGAATTACTGTGTCACGAAATGATGCATGCCGAAAAAGTGTGTCACTAACATGAAAAGTTTGGAAAGCTGTGCTCTAAACAAACAAATATGTATGAAATGTGTACCTTAGGAAAGGGTACTAAATACATATATTTGCTGTTAGTAACAAGATGAGTAAATCCATTAAATCAATGGGACTTACCCATGTGTTGACCTGTCTTTCAACATCTGATTCATCATCTACTCTATTTGGGATGAACCAACAAGATTCAAGATATTACTGCGGGGGGGGGGAGCAAAACAGCATTTAGTTAAGGAAAACTGAGGGCAAAGTGCATTTATTTGGCAAACCTGTATAGAAATTGAATATTTTAGAATAATATGCATAAGAACACGCATGCATTTTCATGCATACTTTGAAGAAAGAAGTTATAAACTGACTTGGAAATCAGATGGAATGAATTTAAGACTGGGAAAAAAATACTGAGAGAAATTAGAACTCATAGATTTAACCATCTTTAGGGGGAACACTAGATATTTTTTAAAAAATCTGCAAATGGGAAATCCAAATTCTATATTTGGAAAAAATGGAATTCTGCCTGTAAATGCTGTGCAAATTTTGAAAGGAAGGGGAAAGAATACTGAAATCCCATCTCAATTCTCCAAAAAGTGAATTCAGTTATATCTTTGGGTTTGAAATTTCAGAAGCCTCTACTCACACTTCATTCATATATATATATATATCATAATCTTTTTCTAGTCACAAGGGCTATAAACTTCATTTTGAAACAAAGATTTCTCTCTCTATATATCTTACATAATCTTTTTGTAGTCACAAAGGCTAGCAACTTCATTTTGAAACAGGAAAAATTTCTCAGGAAGCTGAATTATACATCTATGACTGACTACAGTCAATGTAGATATATAGCTCTCTACTAACTCTTACCTTCAAACTACAAATATTCTGAAAAATTCTCCTTGAGGTTACTTGGATGGCAAATATTTTCTGGATGTTTAAAAATATTTGATAAATATACAATATTTGGTGTCAGCTTTGACCTTCAGAAAATTCTGTGGTAGTAGCCAATATGTGACTCTTTCCAAAAGCCGCTGCACAGTAGCAGTCAGTATTAGATGTGCAAAATCTAGTATTTGACCCCGTTTGCAAGCTAACATGCAATAGGGGTCAAAGTCTGACATTATCTGAGACTTTAATAGTATTGGTAATCCCTTATAGGTGATTAAAAAAAAAATCAGCAAATTGCAGAATTTTAATACTTTTGCAAATTTCTGTGAAAGGTTCTTCACTACAAACACAGAAGAGTACAGTTAACCTGAACCTGAGCGTTTGCGTTTAGTCAAATGTACGTAATCTCAGTATCATTTCTCTTTTCTTAGCTTCTAAAACAAACTGCCTGACATGGAGTTGGGAACAGAGTTTGGAAAAGTTACTTGTTTGGACTACAGTTCCCAGATTGTCTTAGCCAGGATGGCTACTAGGACTGATGAATCATTGTTCTGTTCAGATCTTGGAAAAGTTGCTTTTTTGGACTAAAAAGGTAACTTTTCCTACACCTGTTCAGAACAATGATTCATCTGTCCTAGTATTGACTACTCTGGCTGACAATGACCCTTCAGTTGGCCTCTTCCTCAGTTTCTTTTTACTCATTAGGTGAAGGGCAAACTTCAGTCTCTCTTACCACTTTCTTGGAACGCTTCCTTGGAACGCATGGGGAATCCAGTCCCTTTAGCTGCTGAAAATGGTGTTGGATCTAACCGGCTTGGCAGGACAAAAGATGCCTAGGTGCCAAGCCCTTGGATATGTTTTCTTACTAGATGTAATCTCCCTCCTTTGTTAAACTGCTTGCTGTACTGAACTGGAATTTGTTGGCTGGGGGAAAGGAGTCAAGTAAGTTGCTGGAACAGGGGTTGTTTGTGGGTGAGCACATAACAAAGGCAGATCTTCAATAGAAACCTCTTGTTCTATTGTTTAAAACACTGTTGATGTTAGTCTTTGGGGCACATTGGGTGGAAGCCCAGCTCTTCCCCCTTTCCAGCCCCACTCCTAGGTTCTGTGCTGTTTCTGTCTTCTTT
Organism: Iguana delicatissima; assembly: GCA_948472985.1. Lineage (NCBI taxonomy): Eukaryota > Metazoa > Chordata > Lepidosauria > Squamata > Iguanidae > Iguana > Iguana delicatissima. Next base: position 200,347 of record CAOKZL010001849.1, read on the forward strand.
TGCCTTCTGTTGCTGCTGCTACAGATTGCCTAGTTTGGCTGATCTGCCTGGTACAAATTAGGAAAGAGGTAATAAGAGCCACTTTTTCTTTCGTCAGGTAAAATAGCTGGCCAGAACTTCAGAACACAAAGTCCTAGGGGAAATCAAACCACAGCTAAAAAGCCCAGGGGAAATGCACCATTTGTACTATAGCCAACTTAGGACCAGTTCAGATCATCTACTGACACCTTTGTAAGTCAACTTTTTTTTTAAAAGAGATTCCCTCTGTGCTTGCTTCATTTGGCCAGGATCTTATTGGTGGAGACCACATAGAACCATAGAATAACAGAGATGAGGGGAAACCCAAGGGCTATTGACTCCATTCTCTACCATGCAGGAATATACAACTATAGCACTCCCAAGAGATGGTCACCCAACTTTTCTTTAAAGACAGCTCTTGCCATCACAAGATTCTTTCTAATGTTTAGGTTCTTGCAATTTGAGCCCATTGGTCTGTGCCCTAGTCTTGTGGGGCAGCAGAAAACCAGCTTGCTAAATCTTCCACATGACATCCCTTCAGATATTTGGAGATGGGTATTATATCACAGTAGTCTCAGCTCCAAGCTAAACATACTCAGATCTCTAAACTATTCCCCATAGGGCTTGGTTTCAAGAACTTTTACCATCCTGGCCACTCCCTCTGGAAATGACTGTCAATATTCTTCTTGAACTGTGGTGCCAAATTCTGAGCATAGCATTCCAGGTGAGGTCTGACTACTGAGTCTTACTATTATTTTCCTCAGACTGGACCCTGTATTTCTATAGACACATTGCACTGTATTGTATTGCATTGGCTTCTTTGACCTCCATGCATCAATGCTGACTCATGTTTTGCTTGTGGTCTTCTAAGATCCCTAGATATTTTCATATATTTTTGTCAAGCCAGATGTCACACATCCTTTATTTGTGCACTTCATTCTTCCTGTCTAAATACAGTATCTTACATATATCTTGATTGTAATGCTTTTTGCTAGCTTTGGCCTAGCTCTCCATTCTATTGTGGTAACTTTGAATTATGACAATATGGTGTCATTTCCAAATTTGATTTCTATTCTGTCATCTGAATAGTTTATAAATATGTTGACCAACACCAGGTCCAGAGGCGAACCCTGAGGCACCCCACTAGTTTTGTTTCTTTCCAAGACACAGCTGATCAATGTCAATCAGTGTTACAGGAATTACCATACAAAAGTAGTCAAGGAGGAGTTGTACATACAAGAAGCAATCATCTCCAGTTAAGCAGTGATCTAGATCAATGCAAATTAGTGACAGAAAACTATGGCCTAATTCCAATTGCTTGCCTCAGTTAGTATTAGGCCATTTCCGCATGGAGTTGCCGTCCCGTGATGGGGACGCAATGGCAGTGGTCTGCAAGTCATGGTTTTGTATGACGTCATCATGGTCCCACATCCAGCATGTCCCCATGCATCGTGATTGCGAGATATTAGCTTAATGGAAAAAAAAATCCATTCAGCACCCATGATCGTGAGATGCTCCTGTAAGCCCTAGCCAAGTGGAAGGGGAAGAAGTGCAATAATGTGCTTCCTTCCCCAGCACAGTCCAGGAGAGAGATTGGCTACACTGTGGAAGGCAGGCATGTGTCACTTGCACTCATTTCCATAGAGAGCTGGCCAGGTGCAGAGGGGAGGGTTCCCGTCACGCTCCCTTCCCAGCAAAGGCACTGCCGGAATCACGATGGGACATCAGCTGGACCTGGTCAGGTGCGGAAATGGCCTTAGACCCAATAAATCTGTTCCTGAATTGTAAGCCAATGCTTATTTAATTCTCATTCATTCAGTAAGTCCACTCTACTTGGGACTAGCACTTGACAACTTGAGTCACTGGAAAAGACAATAATGCTGGGAAAGCAGCAGGAAAAGGGGAAGACTACATTACAGATGGATTGACTCCTTCAAGGAAGCCACAGTCCTGAGTTTACAGGGCAGATGACAAGCAGGACTGTCAGATGTCTCTCATTCATAGGGTCACCATTAGTCAAAACTGACCTGATGGCAAAAAACAACAGTAGCAGCAATAACAATTGGATTTAGGCCAATGTTAGTTTTACTTTCTCACATATTCAAATGTCTTAAGCCTCGTTCTGTTCCAAATTTGATATCAACAATGTTTGTAAAGTTTGGGCAGCTTCTTCAAAAATAAGCTAAATAAATACCACCATTTTCTCCAGCTAAATTCAATAGGTACAGCTATTCTCTCCATGGAGAGGACCATGTTGTACTTACTGGACATAAAAGTGTCAAACCTGGCAGCCCTAATTTGGCGCTAACATTGTTGAATGCACAGGTATTCAACCCAAAATATTAAGACCCAGTTTCCTGGCTCTGGAATGAATGAATCCATCAATATTGGATTTCTCTGATATTCTATTTTTTTTAAAACAAGTTACTTTCATCTAGAAGATGAAGAAATGTGCAAATATTGATAAATTCTTAATAAAAAAAATGAAATTTATACAATTGCTAATGCAGAGCTCCTGACAATTATATGCTTTCAAAAGCTGTGATCCAGTATAATCCAAACTTCTTACTGAGTATTACTGTGAATGTAGTGGGTATTCAGAGGGAATTCCATAAAGTCTGAAGGTATTGTGAGGATCCTGTCTCAGTTTACTCAAATGCAAAGCAATACTTATTTCTCTTGTTTGTAAAATTCTTTCCCCCTTCTTCTCACCCAACCATCTCCAGAAATCTAGGTTTTATCCACATGAGGACTGAATACAACATACAGAGATGAAGACTGGAAAAATAATGCATTCACAATTGTGAGCCTTACTGAGTCTTCCTACTCATCTCACTCTGTGATGAACATCTTCACCCCTCATTAATGAACAGAGTAGAGCTTGCGGGGGGAGGGGTCCTTTAAAAAAAAATTCCCTGAAATCTCCCAGAAAGTATGATTTCTGGTTATGATGGCTGAAGGATTCTGGGAGCTGTCATCTCCCAAAGGAACTTTTCCCAAGCTCATACTCATTCACTCCGGCATCATGGCATTTTTGATATTGACATCAAACCAACCAAATGGTAGTTGCCTGAGTCCTCTTTTTTCACCCTTTTTAAAGATGTTGATGAAGTTGTCCTCCTCCAATCTGCTATGATCTCTTCTATTGTTCAAGAGTTCTCAAGGATTATTGCCAGTGGCCCTGAGAGTACACCTGCGATTTCCTTCTTTACTCTTCTGTGTAGTTCATCCAACTCTGTAGATTTAAATTCATTTAGAGTAGCTAGGTATTCCTTTACTACCGCTTTATATATTCTGGGCTGTAGCCCTCTTACTGCCTGATTTATTCTATTTTCCCCAAAAGGAGCATTATTTTCCTTTTGGGAAAAGACTGAGGCAAACAAGGTATTAAACAGTTCAGCCTCATCTCTCTACCCTGTTAGCATTTCACCATATGCGTTAGTCTATGCAATGGCCCTACCATTTCCTTGTTCTTCCTCTTGCTTCAAACATAGGCCCTTTCCACATGGGGTAAAAAAAAGGCTTAGGGCGACCTCACCCGGAGGTCGTCCACACCGTGGGGTGTGCTAGGGCGGTTTGAAAAGTGGAGGTTCCACACCTCAAACCGCCGTCACGCGGCCGCAAGGGGTGGCGTGGCGTGTTTTTTAAAAACCGCATTTCATGTGGTTTTTGCAAAACGCAAGCGTGCTAACCCGTTGCAGCGCCCAGTTTGAAACTGCAGGGACCGCAGAGCTGCCCGGGGGCGGGCTTCCAGCTGGCACGCTGCCCTGATTGGCGGAGCGCCGCCAGAAGTCGCCGGCCGCCATTTTGGGCGCTGCCAAACGCTACCGAAATTCACCAGCTTGTGGAGCGGCGAACGCGCGCTTCCCGCAGGGACGGAGCAACTTGCTTCCAGGTAAGCTCCGCCCCTGCGTGCGCCGCCCCGTTTCCCCATCCCCCGTGTGGAAAGGGCCATAGCTAACCCGTTGTTGTTGTTGTTGTTGTTGTTGTTGCTTTTTCCTGCCTCAATAGAAATATGGGGGAAAAACTAGGACGTTTTAGAAGCAGTGGAAGATGGGATGAGAGAGGATTATTTGGGACTATCTCTGCCAAATCAGGGCAGTCCGAGTTCTGGTCAAGGGTTTTCAACTTGACGGTCTGCTTTTGTTCCTGTCCAGACAGTATTCATCAGACAAGACTGGCTGTTGCTCTTGGTGCATGCCCATCACTTCCTTACTTTTTTTTTTTACCCCCTTACTTGGTGTCATAGAAATTGTTGCTGCCATTGATTTCATCCTCTCCGGGTGTTCCCACTCCCCTCTTCTTCTTTCAGTGGCTTTGTACGTTTCCCACTTCACACTGTAATTGAGATTTTTGGGAAGAAAGGCCTCACTTTTTCTGATGGAAGCCAGGGAGAATCACGTGCATGTCAAGGGCTAGAAGGGCAAGCCGTGCTTCACATGTCAATGCAGTGAAGATGACCTTTACTTAGAAGCAAAGGCAGATGGCTGGGAAATGAATGAAAGGTGCCTGACTGTTTGAAAGTGAGATTGTCTGGAAACAGGCAAACAAAAATTAAGTCTGAACAACAGCCAATCAACTTAAAGTTTGATCAACTTTGTCTGGCCAGAATCACCACTGAATGTTGTAACCTTTCCAAAGCAGCAGTTGTCAAAGTAAGGAATACCACCTACCCTCAAATTCCTCCAGATTGGACAAAGGTGTCAAGTGGGTGCAGTAATTGTAGCTGTAATTTTATATATATAGTCTTGTTATCCAGGACTATTTTCAGGCAATTCCAAGCATTAAGAGCAACATTTTATTTTTGCTTGGGTTTCTTTTTAATTGGGAGACACAGCCAAAGAAAAAAGTCTCCTTTCGCTCTTTTTGAAATTTTTATAGTATACTGTAGTTGTAGCGTATCGTATTATAACTCTTGGGGAAAAAAAGAAAGAGAAAGAACCACCCTTCAATGCATCTGGAACCATTTGAGTAAAATATGACCCCTTAAAAAAACCTCCCCCCAAAAACCTTGGAACAGCCCCTGTGAAGAAACAAGTAATTGCTACAAACAACCCCTAAAAAGAATGGAATGTAATGAATGGACACCAAGGTAAAAACAATCAATAAAGCCTAACAAAATCTACAGGCTATATCATGAGAAGTTACACTTCCATACTCTTCAATTGTCCCAGTGTGTGGCAGGGTTAGTCCCAATTCATCCTCCGCTTATCAACTTTTCCAGTTGCTTTTAAAATGTCCCAGTTTCTCTGTCCTCTTCCCAATTTCCCCAATTGTCTTTACCTTACTTTAGTTGTTGCATCCAAAAGTATAGAGTTCAAAGTATAAAAGTAGTTTGTGCTCAGTTAACTCAGCAGGTTGGAGAAAAGAGGAAGGGATGGAATCTTGCTCTTCCCTGTAGATCAGTGGTTCTCAACCTGTGGGTCCCCAGATGTTTGTGGACTTCAGCTCCCAGAAGCCCTGAGCATTGACCATAGTGGCTGGGGCTTGTGGGAGCTGAAGTCCACAAACATCTGGGGACCCACAGGTTGAGAACCACTGCTGTAGATTCAGGCAAAAGCAAATTGCTACAGCCTAATCCTAGCTTGTATTCTTCCTCATTAATGAGGAAGTTTTAATTAATTTAATCAATTAATTAATTAATAAGTTTTGCCAACTTTGACCACACTGTCATATTGCTCGGCCACGTATGTCCCAGTTTTCATCTGTGAAATGTTGGAGGGTGTGTGGTTCTTAGACCGATCTGGAAGAGCCCAAAGAATCACTGAGATGGAACTAAGGGGGCTAACAAAATGAACTAAATTACAAATAAAAACATATATAGTTAAAAATCTACAAAACATTACGATTAAAATAATTGTTAAAGTATCAACAAAATTAAAACCCTTTAAGGCACTGATTTAAAACAAAGAGGAAAAATACACTAAAAAGTCCTTTTCTTGTAAAACAATCAGTTCCCCAAAACCTGCTGGAATACAAAGGTCTTCATTTCTTGATGAAAAGACAGCAAAAATGATGTTCTTTCTACAATTTTATAATCATAGGATTTGTGTTGATATATTGAAAAGATTTTTAATGTGAGGGAGATTTGCTATACTTTTAAAGTCCTCCGTAGTTTTTTTTGAATGGTTTAAAACTGTTTTTTGTCCGCTGCTGCTTTAATTTCATAGTTTATTGAATTGTTTCATTTTGTGTAACAATTCTGATTGATTTTAGCTGTATTCTGTTCTACTCTGTTGTACACTGCTATGGGTCCCACACTGGAAGAAAAGATAGAAATAGAATAAAGGAGTCCTTTCTTGACTGCCAAAATCTGCTGACTGAGGCAGCCACCTCATGCTCCATGAGTATGTTTTGGGTAAACATGGTGGAAACCAGAGAGTAGAGGATGTGGAATTTATTAATAAATGCCATTTCCTCCATGACTCACATGCTTTCTGGTAGCTGTGGCTGAAGTCACATCTGAAAGTTGTCAGCTATCACTATGTGAACCTGGCTCCTCAGCAGCATAGTGTTAGGGCACTGATGGCCAAATTTCAAATGCCCAATCACATATTTCAATACTACACATAGAAGCTGGGATCTATTTTATTTATCACCTGTGCTTGTATACCTCTTTCCTTTGGAAGAGCTCAAGAGCTATCTACAGATTGTTACCCAACATCTTCGCTCACTCACATATGTGAACTTGTTTGTGTATACAAAGACTCAGTGAGTCTGGAAATGCAGGACTTTTTTGAAGAGGCATGGTGTCTAGATGGTATCAATTAACATGATAGCAACATTCTGTGCAGAACACATCATTGAAAGGTATGAATTTAAGACCACAAAGAGAGACTGTGATGTTGGGAAGAGAGCTGCTGAGAACAGGGGGGTATGTTTGGAGAACAGAGAGTTGTGGCTAGTGTGGAACTATAAATGAAGCAAAACTGTCACTCATTTTTCCAGTTGCGTAGATTAGACAAAAAGCACAGCTTGAACCTTTGGCAGTTCTCTACAAGCATAGGCATGCATTGTCATCATCCTGCTGAAGCTACAGAGATTGGGCCCTGTCAGCTGTCTAGGTGAGAGACCTGTAGGGAAAGATAGTTTGACAATGAAGTTGAGCCATAATGGCTGTGGGAGGACATGTGGGAAGCATACTGTTACAGAGAAGCTTAGCCATGTTAACTTACATATGTATGCAAAAGATTGTGCTTGACTGTTTGAGAACCAGTGTGGTGTAGTGGTTTTAGTGTTGCACTATGACCTTGGAGACCAGACTTCAATTCTCTCTTTGGCTATGGAAACTTTCTCGGTGACTCTGGGTGTACCACACACCCTCAACCCCAGAAAACCCTATGATAGGTTCATTTTAGGGTCTCTATAAGTCAGAAATGACTTCATAGACCACATGGACCATTGAGTCAAACCCCCTGACATGCAGGAATACACTATCAAAGCATTCCCAACAGATGGCCATCCAACCTCTGTTTAAAAACGTCCAAAGAAGGAGACTCCACAATACACTGGGGCAGTGCATTCACTGTTGAACTGCTTTTACTGTCAGGAAGTTCTTCCTAATGATCTCTTTTCCTGAAGTTGGAAGCTATTGCTCTGTGTCCTAGTCTGTGGAGCAGCAGAAAACCAGCTTGCTGCACATGAACACACAAAACAGCAGCAGCAGCAGCAACAACAACAACAACAAAACAAGCAACAATTGCTTTTAGTGTAACTCAGGCCATTTCCGCAGTAGACTGATGTAGCGCTATGATTCCACTTTCTTTCTTTTTTTTTATAATAATTTTTATTGATTTTCACAAATAAAAAAGGATTCTTTATCCTGTAGTTTTACATGAGTTGTTTCTGATCTTCCACTCTGATCTGGTCTTCATTTCTCAAAATTCACTCCACTTGTTGCATTTGTGTATCACAATACAATGTTTGTCTTAACTGTTTGAACATGCATTTCCCTCTCCCACACAATCATAATACAATCAGTCTCCCTTGTCAGTTCCCAGCTATTTTGCTTCTCTCTAATCGTCTGATTCCAATGTGTTTTCTTCTCTCAACTTATCTCTTTTAAATTTCTACTGTGTTCTCATATATTTTTTAGAACCTCCATCACTTATAGCCTAAAATCTTACAATTTCTAAAATATGTCTGTCAATGTATATCTGGCTGTCTGAGCTATTATTACTGCAACAATCACTCATTTTCTTATCCTGGATTCCATTATATTGATTTGTCTTGTTTCCCACTTCCAAACTTATGTCCTTTCCAACCCCCTTCAACCCTTCAACAATATCATAATGTTTATATTAGTGACAGTATACCGATATATCGATCAATATATGTAAGCTTATTTGACATTGCCAAAGTACAAGTGCCACTATATAATTCAGAGCTCTGTGCCTATTCCACCTCCTGTTCCCCCCATCCCATCTGGCACTTTGCAGCTCGGAAATTCATTTCTGAAAATTCTCTGTATTCTCTCTGTCGCTTAAGTTCCAGGCTGCTCCATCCCTGGGAGTGAGGGTATTTTGTTTGAATGACTTCCATCACAGACTCACCAATCTCAATACCCCCATCAACGCTTTAACAATGTCACAATGTCAATATTAATAAGAATATATCAATCAAATATGTCAGTTGGCCCCCTCCCAAAACTGCAAACCCCAGGATTCTATAGGATGTTGAAAGTGGAATCATAGCGCTATAACAGTCTAGTGCGGAAATGGCCTCACAGTTATAACTTTGGGTGTAAGTCCTACCACCTGTCACTGTTCCTTCTGTTTTATTCTTAAATTGCTTTGAAGTATAAAAAAAAGTAGGCTATAAATGGAAAATTTACCTAGCATATGAATAAAATAAGTATCTTCCACTCCTCGATCTGCCCATTCATCTGCCTTATGTCACTTTTCCCCTCTACTAATACCATTTCTGGAGGAGCAGAAAAGATAGCCTCCTTTTCTAATCTAGCCATTGACCTAAAGGGCATCCTCCTGCCATACATTGTGAAGGGACATCAACCCCCTACTGATGCAAGAAAATCCACCATTGTTCTTCTTACTAAAGCCACAGCATCCTTGTAGTATCAAATCTTTGTGCTATCCTGTCCCATCTCTGGAAATTCTTCCTGTCCTTCACAAATATTTATGAAATACTCCAGAACAGATCCACGTCAAAGAAATAAGAAGCAGTTTGTGATAAGAGGAACTCCTGGCAGCCTCTTGTATTCTTTGGCCCAGAGCACCGGAGATTTCACACAGAGGTGACCCAAAGGAGTGGAAGGCAGACAACAGTGACTTAAGCCCCAAGAGGAAGTTACTAATTAAAGGTGACTGTCATTGCCAGCCAGTAGGTGGCAGGGCAGGTCTTTGAGTGAGATCTCTTTTGCTCCTCCTCCATGGAGGCCAAAGCAGCACCTTGGTTGGGGGGAACCATGTGAAAGTGCTCAGGCAAGCAAAAGAAGTAGGAACACAGGAACAAGCGCTTCCACCCAGTCAGCTAATGACTTCCTCTATGAGTCATTAATGTAGCCAAGCAGAAACAAATTCAAGCTGATTGTTTTCCCTTTCTTCATGTATGTATGTATGTATGTATGTATGTATGTATGTATGTATTTACTACACTATTTTCTCCATCTCTCCTGGATATTAGAACCAGACAATATGTCTGAAGCATGAAAACACATCCAAGCTTGGAATTTGGTAAATATCACTGAAACTGCTGAAATTCACTTCTGATTCCTGGTTGCCTTCAGAGCCAGGATCAGCTAAGGGTTGCTTCAGCTTCTTCGAGCTGATCAAGCTCCACTGAAATCAAGCACAAAGGGAGGCCAACTCTCAAGTGATGATGTCTCTTCTTCACTATCTTTCAAAAGTCAGGCTTGTCTGTATTGCGTTATGCTGTGAGATCATTGTGGTGTTGCTCTTACACAGAAATATTGGAACCTGTCACTGTACTGTTCACATCAGTGATGGTCCAGTTATGGTGGGTCTGAAGTCTAATTTTCTCCCCATGGAATCCCTGAGGCCATGCTGATTGCCCAAAATTGAAAACAGTGAGATCGAAAATCTATTTCTAGTTTTGGAAAGTAGGTTTTTTAAACGTTAAACATTAAAGAGTGAGCAGAGACTCGGTTAAAAGGTAACTTGCTGCTCCTGGATGTGGAAAAAGGGTGGTCTTGGGAAGCTTGGGTAGAAAACTGACCTTGGGGGCTGTGTGAGGCCCTGAAGGGGAAGGTCAAAGGGTGACCTTTGACCCTTCGGCCCAAGGGAAACCATTTGCCCACCTTAGGTTTACACTGAAAGATAGCATCTCAACAGGGGTCTTTTCTCAAATGGTCTAGATGACAATCATGAAGTTCATAAACCCTGCTAACTCACAGCTTGAATCTTGGGGGATCTTATTCTCAGCTGTGCAGAAGTGTCCTTTATGGCACAGTCTCTCAATAGAAAGAACCTCAGGTGCTGTCATGAACAAATGGATAACGTGAACGGCAGATACCTGATAAAAGGCAGGGTGGGCCAAGCATGGCCCTGGATCAGCCAGGGATGTTTTGTGATTCTTGATACCTCCAGAATCTCTTGAGTGACCTTTTTTCTGGCCAATAAAATAGTTTGATTATCTGCTCTGGAAAGCCTCTAGGGGCAACACTTTACCTTTTAAATAGGCTGCAAATCTTCCCTATACTATTTAACATAAAAAAAGATATCCATTTTTGAGAACCATAAGTGGAATTCTGGCCATGGTGTGGCCTTGTTCCTTTGCAATTGACTCTCGTTTTCCCATGCACCATTTTCCCATCTGCCTTTCTCCAACTCTTGCCCCAGTTCTCTCCACAGCCACAGTTTGGTTCTAACAGGACTTGAATTTTGGGCAGAGGACCCCCACTTTTTTTCATGCCCCCTTTAGTGACCATTTTTAGGATGCTGCTGAGTGAATCGGAATACAGAAAGTTCTTTCAAAAAGTAACTATTGAAAGTTATTTCAAATACTATTTCTGAAAGTTTCTTCAAAAGCAACTTTGGGAAGTTACTTCAAAAATAATTTGTTCCACTACTCACTACAGTGTTTTAAAATAACTTATTCCTCTTAACTGTTATGATGATGGAGCAAGTTAATTTATTGCATTGCTTACAGCAGAGCTTTTAAGTTTTCCCATTTATGTTCTGTATCTAAAACTTCATGTGTCCTAAAATGACCTTAAATGTGACGTTTAAAAAGAACTAAAAACTGATATTCAATACACCTGCAAAAAGTTATATTGCTTATAAAATGGCACTATGGTGGCTCTTCTTACTAAAATACAGCAAACTGCAGTTAATGTTACCTGTAACTTATTTCTTTGAAGTTCTACAGAGATCATGATTTTGCTCAAATGGAGGTAGGTGGGAAATATAAGCGGGGCTTGTGGATTTGATTGAAGCTCACCTTTATACTACTCTTTTCCCTACAGTTTAAGCACTGGATTCTCAGAGTCAGACTTAATGCTTTCCCCGAAAGTGTGCAGTGCAGCCAGCCAAACATGACTATCTATTCCAGATGTTTATGAAAAGCTTTGTGGTGTAGAGAAAACCCTGAATTACAAGGAGAAGTTGACTGCTGAGCTTGACACTTGAACTCAGAGCTCCATCTCTGGGCTTAGCTGCTGGAACGAAGACACACACACACACACACACACACACACACACACGGATTATGGCTTTGGCTGGCAATGACTTAGCTGCAATTGTTTCAGTCTGAGGGAAATAAAACATTCTCTCTTTTCATTTCTCACACATACAGCCAGACATCACATCACCAGCTGGCTATGAGATCCATATGAGATAAAGTAAAATTTGTTGCACTTAAGATGATCTTCCAAAATCTGGATATGTGGCATGTAGGATTTACATTCTCAAACAAGAGGTTGTGAGCTTCAAGTCTCTTCTTCAGCTATCTGAAAATGAAAATTAGGAGATACGAAGAAGAAGAAATCTAGCAGCACCTTTACGACTAACTTCACTATTGCATTATTTATTTCAATATGAACCTTTGTGCATTTCTTTCCTCCCCCATTTACCATTTTCATTCTTGTGCTCTGACAGACTAATGGTATCTTTTTGAAAACTTCTGCTATCTCATTACCTTGGTTCTGTAAAACATGATGATAGCTTTTCAGAAATCAGTTGGAAGAACAGTGCCTCATGCTTCCTCAACCTGGTGGCTTCCAGTTTAATGGAACTACAGTGACTTATCTTCACCCAGCATGTTAAGGATAATAGGAGTCATAGTCTCAATGTATTTGGAGAACACTGGAATAAGAAGGGCTCCAATGGCCTAGCGGTAGTGGATTGCTGAAAGAGTGTCATGGAAGTTAGCAATAACCACACTTAAAATCTCAGTGTTTTCTATTGACTTTAGCGCAATGGAAAGAATCATGTGAGACCCTCCAATGTTGTTGCACGGTAACTCCCAGTGTACCTCGTAATTGGCTGTGCATCGGGGGCTGATTGAAGTTACAGTCTAACCACATTTGGAGGGCCATAGGGTTTCCATTTCTGCTGTAGAACCATAGCCCTTCCTTTCTAGATGCAGCTTAAGTCAACCTCAAGTTTTATTTTGGAAATCTGCAGCTGGGAACGATTCATCTGATGATGTTAATGATTCCATGTGCCATTATCAGTTATTTGTAATATTTGCTCTTCGCAACAACTGATAGGAACTAGTACATTATGACTGTAACATAGCAAAGCATAATCTCATTCCTTTTGCAATGCAAAGTGAAACTATTAATTACATTTATATTTGCAGAAGTGTTACCTAACTGAATGGTGAGTGAGGAATATCATGTGGTTTGAGTGCTGCTACCTTGTGCTCTATTGTAGATGTTGAAGTGCACAAGAGACTGTGGCCATTTCTGCACTAGACTGTTATAGCGCTATTATTCCACTTTCAACATCCTATGGAAACCTGGGGTTTACAGTTTAGGGAGGGAAATGGCTTGTGTTTGTTCCCTAGGCCAATCGCTTGTAGCATTTAGATTTTTTTAAATAAAGGTCAGGAAAAAAGGTAGTTGTTATAGTGACTTCTGGGTAGCAGAAATAAACAGTTACTTTAAAAAGATTATATGTATTCCAGTATTTGGGAGCTGGAACTATGGGACCAATTAATTTCTTTTAAAAAGTAGATTCTGAGCTCTGGACATGGAAGCCCTCATCTGATTTTACGTATTTTCTACTTTTAGCCACGGTAGTGGAAAGTTGTTCTTTTCTGTTGGTAGATGGGATATCAGAGAAGGTGAGAGAAGCATAGAACACCTTTTAAATTCTTTTGTCTCTGGTTGTACACAATCATGGTTTGGACTTAGCAAAAGGAAATGGGAAACCACTCTGGCCACCTGCAAATGAAGACAGAGACTTGCGGAAATATGTTGTTTTCAACTCCGTGTATTGCAAAGTGCTGATATGGCATGGTAGAAATGTGGGTATTTGCCTGCATGTGAAATCCTTAGCCTCCTTTAGAATACCAGATCTAAATATCTCACTCAGGTGCAGTGGAAACTTTGGAGTCCTGCAGGTACCTGTCATCAGCTTTCTTTCTGCTGAATAGATACTTTTTACTTTGAAAGGAATGCCCTTGGTTTGTGTGTGTGTGTGTGTGTGTGTGTGTGTGTGTGTGTGTGATCTTTAAAATCCTAGCATGACCCATGGTAACCTGAAATGGACCCTGGAGTTTTGTGTCACACACATATTTATTTTAATCCACTACAAGATTTTAGAATCTGCTAGAATTAGGACTGGAAAGAATATTAAAAAATATTTGAAAAACAGTCAAAAACTGTGTTTCCCACACGTTGGGATTCACTTATAGGGAGAATCTTGAACTGATGAGAATTTTCACAGTTTGAGACTCATTCTGTGCAAAATTCACATGTGGCTTTTTTGATGCAGAAAACAGCACTTTCAGCACAGATACGTTTTCTGTACAGAAAATGCTGTTTCAAAAACTGTATAGTTTTGAAGGATTTTCTTATAGCAAGGAGAAAATTGCTGGAATTACTCATTGTTTTCTTAAACAATGAAATTAGCAAAAAATTACAGGTCTAGCTGGAATAGTTCAGCAGAGTCATTCTTCCAGCCCAGTGCTTCTCAAGCTATCTGATGTGGAAAACCAGCAATCATACTTTTTTTTCCAATGTGCCATGGTCTGGTACTGTCTTTGTACCCATTGGTCATAACTGTTTTTTCCTTTCCTGGAAATTCTCCATAGACCAGCAGCCAATGACATGAGACATCTACTCAAGGGCAGATGAGGAGCAGGTGACAAAAGCAACCTCACAACCATCACTTTCTGTTGCAAGAGACAGCTGTGTGTGCTACACAGCCAGTCGTGGAGGGATGGGGGGGCAATGGAGGTGGTTTGCCCCAGGTGGCAATTTTTTGGGGGCATCCTAACTCATAGCCATGCCCCTTGGTTGAGGGGAACCATGTGATAGTGCTCAGGCAAGCAAAAGAAGTAGGAACACAAGAACAAATGCTTCCACCCAGTCAGCTAATGACTTCCTCTATGAGTCATTAATGTAGCCAAGCAAAAACAAATTCAAGCTGATTGTTTTCCCTTTCTTCATTTATTTATTTATTTATTTATTTATTTATTTATTTACTGCATTGTTTTCTTCATCTCTCCTGGATATTAGAACCAGACAATATGTCTGAAGCATGAAAACACATCCAAACTTGGCGTTTGGCAAACATCACTGAAACTGCTCAAACTCACTTCTGATTCCTGGTTGCCTTCAGAACCAGGATCAGCTTAGGGTTGCTTCAGCTTCTTCAAGTTGATCAAACTCCACTGAAATCAAGCGCAAGGGGAGGCCACACTCTCAAGTACTGATGTCTCTTCTTTACTATCTTTCAAAAGTCAGGCTTGTCTGTATTGTGTTATGCTGTGAGATCATTGTGGTGTTGCTCTTACACAGAAATATTGGAACCTGTCACTGTACTGTTCACATCAGTGATGGTCCAGTTATGGTGGGTCTGAAGTCTAATTTTCTCCCCCATGGAATCCCTGAGGCCATGCTGATTGCCCAAAATTGAAAACAGTGAGATCGAAAATCTATTTCTAGTTTTGGAAAGTAGGTTTTTTAAACGTTAAACATTAAAGAGTGAGCAGAGACTCGGTTAAAAGGTAACTTGCTGCTCCTGGGTGTGGAAAAAGGGTGGTCTTGGGAAGCTTGGGTAGAAAACTGACCTTGGGGGCTGTGTGAGGCCCTGAAGGGGAAGGTCAAAGGGTGACCACAATTCTTTGACCCTTCAGCCCAAGGGAAACCATTTGCCCACCTTAGGTTTACATTGAAAGATAGCATCTCAACAGGGGTCTTTTCCCAAATGTTCCAGATGGTAATCATGAAATTCATAAACCCTGCTAACTCACAGCTTGAATCTTGGGGGATCTTATTCTCAGCTGTGCAGAAGTGTCCTTTATGGCACAGTCTCTCAATAGAAAGAACCTCAGGTGCTGTCATGAACAAATGGATAACATGAACAGCAGATACCTGATAAAAGGCAGGGTGGGCCAAGCATGGCCCTGGATCAGCCAGGGATGTTTTGTGATTCTTGATACCTCCAGAATCTCTTGAGTGACCTTTTTTCTGGCCAATAAAATAGTTTGATTATCTGCTCCGGAAAGCCTCTAGGGGCAACACTTTACCTTTTAAATAGGCTGCAAATCTTCCCTATACTATTTAACATAAAAAAAGATATCCATTTTTGAGAACCATAAGTGGAATTCTGGCCATGGTGTGGCCTTGTTCCTTTGCAATTGGCTCTCGTTTTCCCATGCACCATTTTCCCATCTGCCTTTCTCCAACTCTTGCCCCAGTTCTCTCCACAGCCACAGTTTGGTTCTAACAGGACTTGAATTTTGGGCAGAGGACCCCCACTTTTTTTGTGGTAAAGTGGAGGAGGCTTCTTCATTGCCAGTACTGAAGTACAATTCAACTACCACTCTGGTTCACTTCTGTATGAGGAATATGAATAGGGTGGCCATCTTCTTTGGTTAAGCAGCAAAACATCATGGGCTCAGATTGGAGCAATGCAGTCTGGTGCTAACTTCCTTTTTGTGAAGAAAGAAAGTCCAGTTGAATTTGCTTAGGGTTAATGGGACGTAGTCACGTATAAGATCACACTTCACGTCCCCATTATTTCTAAGAAATCTATTACTGCAGAATCCAATCTAGTTTTTTTGTAATGCTCATCCACTCAACATTGTAACTATTTCTGCTACACAGAGAACAGGACTTACAAATTCTCCCAACCAGAGTGGGAGACTCTGTTTTAAGATTGACATCTCCCATTCTTCCTCCCACTTTGATAAATGAGTGGCAGGGTATTGGCAAGTACCATAAACTCTGTGTCAGATCATTTGAAAGCATTGTACAATGCCTTTAGTGCAAGGTGAACTTCAGGCTTCTCAGATAAGACAAGGCCCTTCCGAGACCTCAGCAAACTTCCAAATGAAGATGATTTTTCTTTTCTTTTCCTTTTGCTTCTCTGAATCTGAGCTGACAAGAAGCTCAGTTGTGACACTGTGCAAAACTTCAGTCAGTTTACTAGCAAGCTAGCCATTATTCTTAGATCAGAATGTGAAAAACAATTGTCTCAGCCTGTTTTCAGATCTCAAAGCATTGCAGTAGGGAGGAATATGGAGCAAGCACAGACTGACCAATTAATATCAAGGGATGGGACAAGAATATGTTGGCCATGGAGGTACAGAAAAAGGCGAAGCTAAAAATGTTAAGGAACCGTAACTGTTGTAGAACCCTATATGAACCTGCCCAAACTCTAAGATCTTTGGAGGAAACTCTTCTCTCACCCCCACTGCCTTATCATGGATGTTTGGTGGATACAGGCAAAAGGGTCTTCCTGCTTGTTACCCCCAGATTTTGAAACTCCCCCTCTAGGAAGATTAAGGCCATTTCCACATTACATTGTTATAGTGCTATTATTTCCCTTTCAACATCCTATGGAATCCTGGGGTTTGCATTTTAGGGAGGGGCATTTAGAATTCTCAGCCAGAGAGCTCTTTGGTCTCAGCAAACTACAAACCCCAGAATTTCACAGGATATTGAAAGTAGAATAATAGCCCTATAACAGTGTAGTGCAGAGATGGCCTAAGATGGCTTCCTCCTTGCTCTCCATCTGCCATTAAGTGAAAACATCCCTGTCCCAGAAAGCTTTCAGTTTTTTTGCTGTGTTTATCTTTTAATGATTTTAAAATGGTTTTAATTCTGTAGATCACTTGTGTTAAAAAAAAATTTATATACTTTTACTGATGTTTTTATATGTGTTTAATATGTCCTGGTTTTAATATTCTGTACACCACTCTGAGTCCCAATATTGGTGAAAAGGTGGGATATAAATGACTGCTACTACCACTACTAGTACTACTACTATGACGACGATGGCTTGTCCACTTGGCCGCTTTACTCCCTCCTCTCCACAAGTGAAGTAAAAGTTTATCCTGCTTCTTTTTGAATGGCTCAGCATCTCTCAAATCTGACCATTTGCCCCTTGTTAAAGCTCAACCCACTTCCCCTTCCACTCTGAAGCACAGCCAACCAGTGGAGATGACATGCTGACATGAACAGCTGGTGGATGGTATAGGTAAATATTTACTCAGTGTGCCACAGAGTGAGGAGAAGGCTTCTTTGATACTGAAATCATCATCAGGTCATAGATGCGTGACTGACTCAAGACGGATCGGTCATATTATTTGTTATCTGATCTTAGACTCCAAGGCAGAATGGATGACTGTAGGGGGCCCAGGGCCACTTTTCTGCCCTGGGATTGTCTTGGAGTCACTAGGACTGCCAGCAATGCCAAACCATAAAAACAAAAGGAAAGGATATAATCAGAAGTCTATTTCTGGTTTTGAAAAATGGGTATTTTTAAAAAATGGAATCTATTTAAAAGGTGAATTCCCCCTCCTGTGATGTGAGTGTTGGAATAGGACTCCAGGAGACCAGGGTTTGAATTCCCACTTGGTCACGGAAACTACTGGTGACCTTGGACAAGTCATACTGTCTCAGCCTCAGAAGAAAGCAATGGCAACCCCCTTCTGAACAAATCTTGCTGAGAAACCCCCAGGATAGGTTCACCTTAGGGCTGCCATTAAGTCAGAAATGTCTTGAAGGCAACCAACAAACCTAGATTGCTAGGACAGACAGTGCATCCTGCCCTAAGGCTTTGAAGTATCAGTTAAATGTGTGGCTTCCCTGAGAAGTTAAAAATGATATTGTTGGTTGCTAAATACCAAGGCTCGGCTTGCAAAAAGAAGAAGAAGAAGAAAAGAATGAGCAAGGGTCTTAGGTATGATTGGCAGACATGAGGGAGGGAAGATCTTAGCAATGACAACATATTAAGAGCCCAGAATTCAACGTTTTGGAAAGACAGGAAGAGAAAAGAAAAAGAGGCAGGATTTCCAATAGGAAAGGCCAGATCTGTTTGATTCAAGAAGGCGAAAGCTCCCTCCCCCCAGCTTAAACAAAGTTGCAAGTTCAGAATTCCCTTTGTCAGCCAACTTCTCTCTCTTTCTGTCTCTCAGTCTGAGTCCCTTGAGGCAGTTTCCTTTTTCTTATGGTACAAGTACGTACGTATAAGTACGTTTAAGTGTGATGATCTTTCTGCTCTGCCATTGGTCCAGTGGCTTGTCAGCATGACACACCTCCTAGATAGAGTGCACCACGCCACCCTTCCCCTTGCTGTTCTTGCTTGTGAAAGCTATGCCTTATAACAAGTGGGCGTAATTACAACATTTACTCACTAGAGTACAACCCTGCTTTACATTTTGGCCTGTGAGAACCTGACAGGCTTCAGGCAATAGTGAGGAGAAAGCAATGTTTCAGAAGACCAAATCATGCTGAGAATTTACAATTCAAAGTGCCCTTTGCCCACTAGAGAGATTGCTCCCTGTCTTATCTAACGGTGAAGCTATTTTTGATCATTTTAGTGACTATGTGTCCAAAGAAACTGAAGTAGTCCAAAAATGTAACCATTGAAAAATTGGGAATTGCTTCAAATTAAAAAAGTACTTATTTTCCAGAAGCTCCAAAGTTCAAGAAAGCATTAGGACAATTAAAAAGGAAACCAAACTCACAAATCAATCAAGTAAAGTTATTTTCATATACAGTACTGTTTATCATTAAAAATGCCAATTTCTGAGAAGTGGTCTCCTGGCCACTTTGGTAGTTTTATGTTTCAGTAGTCCATATGGCCCTGGAGGGTCCTGGGGCATAAAGGTGGTCCTTGGGCCTGTCACAGTTGCCCACCTCTGCTTTAATGACGAACAATTTGCTGCCTTTTCATGATGCCCCAAATCTACTGATCAAAGAGACAGCCTCACTCTGCCTAATGGCATTTACTGCATATGCTCATGTATAAGTCCACCTTATGTATAAGTTGAGGGCAGGTTTTGGGGCCAAAATTATGGATATTTATATGACCTGTAGATAAGTCGAGGGTCATTCCATGGAGAGGGAAAAACTCTAGCACCACTTCAGGGGGATAGCTGACCCAGGCCATTACTAACACCATCATGTTCCCAGCCATGCACTCAAAAAGGCCTTTCATGACTCTACTCAGAGAAGGGAATGGGTTTTTTTGTGTGTGTATGCTAAAAGTTAAGGTTCAATATTAACTCTTATCAAAAAAGGAACCATCTCCTTCTTTGACTGCAGTAGCAAATGGCAAGAGCTTAGTCTGTCCCAAGAGAACCTTGGCACTCCTTTGAGGGGAAGCACAAAAGAGCTGCTGCAACCATTTCCCCACCCAGGCATTCCAAAAGGCCAGAAGCAATGGCACAGCAAGAGAGTAGAGGGGGTCAGCACTTCTGTTAGGTTCTCTCAGGACAGGCTAAGCTCTCACCTTTTGCTACTCAGAGAAGGGAATGATTCCTTTTTTGATGAGAATTAAGCAACAGTAGTTATACTCACTCATGGATAAGTCAACCCAGATTTTTTGGGGTCAATTTTTTTACTAAAATTTTTAGACTTATACAGGAATATGTACAGTATATTTCAAATATTTTTACCCTACTCTATATTATGGAATCTCAAGGTGGTGTATAATTAAAGTTAGTTAATGCCAATTTAGAATTGAAAACAATTTGAAACAATTGTGCCCTTTCTCAAATGTGTTGCCCTCACTGGTGAGAAACACAGGAGGACCAGTATAAATACAGAGAGGCTCTTCTTGTTGTATTGAACTTCTAAGCTATTCAGGGCTTTGAAAGTCATTGCCGGCACTTTGAATTCAGGTGCCAGAAGTGACCAGTAGAAGTTCTTTAACAATCATGTTACTGTACTCCAGCCAGCAGTCTCACTGCTGTGTTCTGTGCTAATGATAGGACTATCCCTGACATTAGCACCATTTCTGACTATTGAGACACAGGAAAGGTTCATCATTCAGGTGCATAGGTTCCTGCCTTAGAAGGCAGTGCTTTAAGCAGCCTATGTTCCAATTATATAGGGATTGGTTATTTGAACTGTGCATAATATAGGGGATCATGCAGATTGAGTAACAAAGAGGTAATAGGATCCATACTTGAATTTTAATTATGGAGCAGTAGTGTGTGAGTAGGACAGTCAGTGTGGTGTAGTGGTTTGGATATTGGATTACAACCCTCAAAACCAGGGGTCAATTCCCTGCTCAGCCACAGAAACCCACTGGGTGACCTAGGGTACATCAGACACTCTCAGCTCCAGAAAACACCATGCTAGGGTCACCTTTGGGTTGCTGTAAGTCGGAAATGATTTGAAGGTACACAAGAACAACAAGTGTGTGTGTGAGTGGTGTGCTGTTTTAATCTTTTTATCTTTTATTGAAAGTATGTTCTAAATAGGTATTTTTACTGTTTTAAAGCATGCTTTAATTATAGTGATATTTAATTTCTTTTTAACTTTTTTAAAATAATGTTTTAGCAGCATGTTCTTATGTAGGATAAAGGCAGGTTATCTATTGGGTCTCTGTGTGTATTATCCATCTCTCTCTCTCTCTCTCTCTCTATATATAAAAGTCAAAGCTTGTTTGTCTGTGTGAGGCAAAGACCTCATATGATTGGCTGTCTAAGAAGATCCTATGGAATCCTGGGATTTGCAGTTTAGAGAGGAGGCTTTTAGAATTCTCAGCCAGAGAGCTCTTGGGTCTCAGTCAACTGTGTCTGTTTTGAATAGGCTAGTTGCTATGGAGATGAGGCCTAGCAGCAAGGAGGAGAGCAGCATATTCCCTCAGGAACCCAACCACCGTATGTTAATAACTCTGAATACAAATTGGATTGGGGAATATGGGGAAAAGTTACAGATACTGGACAAGACAGTTTAAGGAATTAGAGACATAGGCTCTCAAATCTTTCTAACAAATATCACCTATGAGAAAATAAAATCCCAGACAGTGCCAGTTATATACGCTAGCATGTGTGTAGATGTATGCGTATGTGTATATATGTATGTATGTCTCTGAGTGTGTGTGTATATATATATGGAATGACCATATACTCTGTCTTCAATCTGAATGTTTGATACTGTATACGCTTGTTTGAAGGCATCTTCAATTGGATGGGTTGTCATTCCAAATCCACTTTAAAGTTGAAAATTGTAGAAAGATAGGACAGGAATCTGGAGCATCTAGATAGCAAACTGAGTAGGCATTTAGGTCAATCTTCCTTGCTGTGGCAGAGTGTGCTTTATTTTTATTTAAATTTTAGCAGCGATGTCTACATTTTCAGCTATGCATAAAGTACCATGTGCAAATTTATTGTAAATCTGTGACCTCTTCTGTTGGTGATCACATGTCTTCTTCATTGGTGAGGGGTAATTGAACACTTGATCCAGATACTGAGCCCCTGGAGGTGGTCTGTAGGTTTTGCTCAAACACTTCTCAAAGACAGCTCCCTGGGGAACACATTGTCTCTCATGATGTGACTTAGGCATGAAAGGCAAAGAGCAGTTCATGCTTTCCTAGGAGAAGCTATAGCTGGTGCATGATCTGCACCTAGTCAGAGGCTTAGCTGGCCACTGCTGCCACTTCAGGGCTGCATCTGATTGCTAGGTGCAGCAAGAGTAGATCCTTTGTATTTACGTTAACTGCATTACATAACTGATTCAGTGGGTTTTCTTTAGTTGGGACTAGCAATTAGACTGAGTAGGAGTGGCTGGTGGCTTTCATTGCAGTCGGATGATGACTCTGCTCTGGGTGCACAGTCATTCAGGATGACGGACCTATTTGGGGGATAAGGTTCAGGAATTTGTATAGCTCCTTTAATGTTCAAACCAAAGTCCAGAAGTGATTCACTGCCCACTGACACCAGAGCCACCAGAAACCATGAGCTTTTAGTCTTGAACTTTCAGGAGCAAAGCTGGATCCAAGAGCCCCCTTAGGCCTCTTGCCATTTTTTTCAGAAAGAGTGAAAGGTTGACCCCCACTCCAAAAGTCTGCATATTTAATCCTGGATTGGCTTTCTTTAAAGACCAATACCCCATCCCCATCTTGTGTGGGTTTACTCTGTTAGCCTACATCCGTAGTCCATCAGTAATTTCAGACACTGATTCAGAATCTTAATCAACTCTGTGGCTTTAGGTAGCTAAAAAGGTATATATGTGTATGTGTCTATTTCTCTATATTTATATTCCTATCTAGTTTTGAATTGGTGTGTTTCTCTGCTGATAATACCCCCTCATCCGAGTCTTACTTCAGAGAGCCCTTATGAACACCAAAAAATTTGTGCCCAAATATGTGTATGTGAAATGACTTTCAACAGTCTCTCTCTCCCAACCCTGCAAAAGAGAATTCCTGGGAGAGATTTCTTTCAGGAGAGATTTTCCTATGCTGCATGCATTTTTGCACTGGGCATGCTGCTATAGAGGCTTAAGAGCCTGTAAGGCAGGATGGGAATCATCTGGCCTTCCAGGGGCCCTTGCATACTTCAGAATTATAGTAAGATGATTCCTCTTTGTCTGCCATGACAACATCTTAGGGGATCCTGGAATTTGTAGTTTAGTGAGGAGTATTTAGAATTCTCACCCAGAGAACTCTAGTGCCTCATCAAATGATGAAGCAGCCATAACACCAACCAAGTGGGGCCATAACACTCTAAATGTACAGTGTGATTGGATTGCATCTTCCAACATTTTTTACCCTTGACTCATTTGACTAAAATTGCTGGGACCTATAGTCAAATAACATCTGAATGGCTATAGGAACCCCGCACCTGCTGAAAGTTGAAGATGGAGAGTCAATAAAAGCAGAGTCAATAAAAATAAAAAAGTCAATAAAATAAAATAATTATTTTAAATATTTAAATAAAATTATTTAAAAACAACTATTTTGAAAAAGTCAGTAAAAATAAAAGGAGAAGAGTCAATAAAAGTAAACTCCTCACTCCTTTCCCTATTAGAAGGCCATGAGGTAGTTTGAGGTAGTCCTCTTGCGCAGCAAACTGAGCGATCTGTGTGGAGAGCAGTGTCAGCCCCAGGCCCCCTCTTGTGGACAACTGAATGGTGTGTCCTAGAAAATTTGCCCTGTAACTCCTATTGGAGTGGCTAGTGGATCCATTCTTGTGGGAGCAGGGATTCTACTTTCATTTTTATTGGTATTCTTCCTATAGCTGCCTCATCTTCCACAAGAGGTCTCCTGGTGCTTGTCTTTATCCAGACTGAAGTTGGGCACTATGATTGCTCCCATACAACTCAGAGCAGCAAAAAGAGGGGTCACTGTAAAACTGAGAAGGGATTTGCTATCCTCCATGGCAAGGGATTCAGTAGCTCCTCTTTCTTCAATGTTAAGCTGTTGACTTGAAGTAAATGTTATCCCATAAGCAGTGCTGGAAAGGATCTTGTTGTTCAACTCAAGCTTTGCTGGTGTGTTTCCCAAAATCTACTGGATGGCTACTAAATGAACACAATGGTGGACTAGAGAGGCTTTTGCTTTGATACCCAGACTGATTTTTCTTATGATTTTTTCCCTTAAGAAAGATGTTCCATTGTCATGCTAGCTTGGATCAGTGGTAGCTTGTGGCTCCCATGTCAATGGGGTGGTGAATCCATGCTAGGTTTCAGCAAAAGCTTTAAAGGAGCCATCCAAGGAGCTGAATCTAATTTGGAAATATGGTTCACCACTACTTTAGGTAGTTTCTTTGGGCTGGGATGCATAGGCAAAATGTGAGTGAGTATTTTCACCTCAAGCTACAAAATGTCTGCACCACGGAGGCTTTTTATAGGCATTGAAATGAGTGATCTATTGAATCAATTGTTGAATGGTGACTTAACACATAGGTAAATCCTATTGATTCAATAAGTTTTCTATAGTTGGGGCTAACAAGAGGGCTGAGGCCAATATGTGTAGATGGGTGGAAACTATTGTCACAAAGCTGGCTCCCAGACATGGCTTCAAAGAATGAATTTGCAGAGCATGAACAAGGGATATATCTATCTATCTAAACTGTTGCAATACTGCACTTTTACTGTGACTTTTCTTACTATAAAGCAACAGTTAAAAAGTGGGGGGACCTACAGGTTTAGAGACACTCTTTTTAATTTAGACTTGTACAGCTTTGTAATACATGTTATAATAAGTGTAGGTTCTATAAGCTGTCTTTAATTTAAACTTCATTTTCTAATAAATCTAGATTTTATAACGTGTTTTTAATTTAAACATCTATTGTTTTAGAATAAGGATCTTATAATAACAGATAGATTTTATAAACTGACTTTAATTTAAGCTTCTATTGTTTTGCAGTAAAAGAATAGGTCCTATAACAAATTTAGGTATTATAGAGTGGTCTTTTAACTTGAAGCTTCTATTGTTCATATATATATATGTTCTCTTTTTGGAGCTTAATTGTGTTAACCCTAACTCTGTACCAGTAATGTACATAATACAGACCATAAATAGAGCTATATTTCATTATCACACCTGGCTTTCCTTTTTTTTAATGCTGTTGTATCCAATCAAACTCATCCAGGGTGGCCTGATGCAACAGAAAGAGAGGGCTTCTGCATCTTTACAGGTTGTACAGAAGAGGGAATTTTAACAGTTGCAGCTTGTATGAAAACTTCATCTGCTGAAACTTCTCCTATGCATTCATTAAAAGTGCATGAGCTCTGGCCTTTTATGCATTTGACCACTCCATGGCTTTCTAGGGATAGGGAATCTGTCAGTTTCAGTTTCTTGCATGTTTAGATTAAAAAAAGGAAAAATGGCTGATATTCAGTATTGAAGTTACAGATTTATACTGTAGAGCAGTGGTTCTCAACCTGTGGGTCCCCAGATGTTTGTGGACTTCAGCTCCCAGAAGCCCCAGCCACTATGGTCAATGCTCAGAGCTTTTGGGAGCTGAAGTCCTAAAACATCTGGGGACCCACAGGTTGAGAACCACTGCCGTAGAGTTACTGATCTGCAACTGCTTTGTACTGAGTGAGATTATGAAGTCTTACTATAAATCTAAGTAAATGCCAGCCCAGGCCACCTTAAGAGCCAGCACCCAGATTGGGTGAAGGAAGTCCATTCATCTTCTGATCAGGGTGCAAGGAGGATAACATTTCTGGCCCCACTCCCACCAAAAGTTATGATAATCCAAAGCAGGACCCCTGTCACAAGTCCTTCTCACAGGCTTGTTCATTGGTGGAAAGGGGATGGAGATGTCACTCTCTTTGCACCTGATGGAGCCAGTTTGGCTGTTGGCTCTTCAGGTGTGCTTGGGGCTTGAGGTGAGACTTGATTATGCAGGTGTTACTTAGACTAATTAGACTAACTTAGACTAATTTGCTGATGCGGAATATCAGCAATTATTTTCTTTCCATCCTGACTATGAAAAAAAAACTTGCAATTTTTGGTGAATTCTCAAAAAGAACACACACAGGCCATTTCTGCATGAGGTTAGGGAATCGCCCCATGCCGCTACTTACCAGACTTCTTGGCTCCCCAGTCCGGTCCACGCTGCTCTGGAGCAGTGCATGCTTGTTGCTCCGCACTGCTCCGGGGATGAAAATGGCGGCTTCCGGTTGGTCAAGGGTCTTGACCAACTGCTGAAGCTCGCCAGCCTAAAGCCCACCCCCAGCAGATCGCAGGCTTGCACTGGTGCGAGCCTGCAAATTTGCACCGGAGAGCAGGGATGGAATGGCGCGCTCTGTGCTTTTGAAAGACCTGTTTTAAGTGGTCACTTTACACTTTCAAAAGCATGCTTGACGACCACTTGGGGTCGTTCCGGAGTGGGCTGAGGTGCGGATCTACGTTAAGTAGGTCCAACCCAGTCTGCTCCCAGGTGCAGACGTCCTCCCTGGAGGACTCTCTGTACCGTTTCTATTAGCCTATGTGGAAATGGCCACATTCAACTGAAATAAAACTCTCAACCATCTTGCAGTGGCCATATTCAATAGATATAGTTACTTTTAGCATGGAGAGGGCCATATGGTACTTTCCTGTTGCGTATATGTTAAAGATGAGGAGCCTTTCAGAAAAAAAGAGGTGACAACCTTAACTGAGAACTAACATAGCTGAGTACACAAAAATTCAAGAGTTAAGCACTCTAGAGTCCTTGGACACACTGAGTGAATTACTCAGTTTTGAGTCCTCATGCATTTAAACCCCATTAGGTTTACTATCAGGTAAACCGGTGTAGGACTGCAGTTGCTTACAAATGCCTTCTCACCCAGCCTACTAGATTACCCCATACACCCTGGTCACATGATCCAAGGTTTTAATTAATCCTTAACCAGCCAAGCAATAAAATTTCCTTCCCTGGGACTGAAACGGAATAATAATAACGATTTGGTAATGCTTTTAAATAAAAGATAATTGACTTTATAGTCTGTCCGAGTTCAAACAGCATGAGAAGAAGTATACCACACAAGCTAGTTCTTTCTCTCCACTCACAAGCTTGAATTGCTTGGCATTTCTAGCAAGCCGACTCCCCTTCCTTTTTTGTGGTTTGCTGCTTTCTACCTTACGTAAGTCTCCCAGCAACACTACTGACTTATTTTGTCTCAGAGGCTTGAGAACTTGAATTATGCACCCTCAGCTCCTCAAATGCCTTAGTCACTTCGCAGGGGCTCCCTTTCCTGCCTGGTTTTACAAGGCTGCATAGCTAATATCTGAGGAAAAGTTAAACAAATATATTTCAGGTTTCACAGTGAACTCCCAACAGTCAACCTTCCATTTTTTTGAGTGTCTGTCTGCCTGATTAGGGATGTATTAAACATGGGTGTGGGGGGAAGTAGGTTAATGATGAAAATACCCAGCGTTCCACACAGACATTTTGTCTAACTGCCTTATCTGACCCTTAAGGTCATACAGATTGCACATGAAGGGGGAGGGGGAACAATTAAGTTAGCTAATACTGTAAAATATTTTATCAGCATTATTCATGAAATATGTCATTCCACTTCTCATTCTTTGGCCTAACGTTTCCTTTTGTGCTCAGAGATGTGATCATAATCTTTTCCTTATTTCCTCCCATCTAAAGAATCAGTCAGATCTGGTTAATGGTTTATTCTTGCTATGGATGCTTAGCCAAAAAAATCTTCATAGTTTAGGGTACAGGATGAAACTCGTGTTTTTAGAAGCCTGAAATCAATGGGGAAGCACAATTACATAACTGAAAGGAGCAGGTTATTTTTTCTACTCAGAAGAGGGAGAAGTGTACTGTGTTTTCCTATCATACACATAAACTAAAGCTTCCCATCAAAAATGGTAGTAGGGTTTTTTTTCCAGGACTGGGCCAAGGTATACCCTCCAACTGTCTCAGTTTGGCCCGAACAGTTCTGACTAGTCTATTGTCACCCCACTTTTAAAATGTCGCAGGTTCTTTCTCCTCTTCCTTCTTCCCCTCCTTTCTCCTAGCTTATTCAATTGTTATAAGTGCCCCAGTAATTTACACTCCATTAACTCAGCAGGGTGAGAGAAGAGGATTTTGCCTTTCCCAGTAGCTCAGGCAAAAGCAAACTGTTGCAGTCCCTCCTAGTTTGTGTATTTTTCCTTCTTAACAATTTTTGCTATTGTGACCACACTTTGATGCTGCTTCACCACCCACATCATTGTTTTCATCTGTGAAATGCTGGAGGGTATGACAAGGCATGTTGATGAGGCAAAGGACAAAGTGACGTCCCTCTCCATTTCTCATATCAAAGTGAAAAGATGTTGCAGTTGCATCTTACTTTGATAATGGAAAGAGAATAGAATCCTGCAATATACTGAAAGGTAGCAGGCTAGCATTGTTAATGAAGGATAGGGAAAAGTGACACCACAACTTTGTCCTCCAAGAAAGGGAAAAATTCAGAGACTTAAGGAGAAATGGTTGGGAGCTTTCCCTGCTGCCTCAATGGTCTAATGCTTGAGGAGTCTGTTTCACTCTGCCTAAAGGTAGAGGTGGCTCCACTGATTTTCCTGCTGGGCTACTTGAAGTTCCACATCACCTTTTTTAATTCATTACAGCAGGTGTAGGTGCTACAGCTTTTATGTTTGACTATGGATAAGACTTGTAATCCAAAACATTATGAGTCTATCAGGTTCCCTACCCCTATGTTAGAGGTACCTTTTTATCATAGTGGCATAGACAAGGAGGAAACATCCTGCATTTGTTTGTTGGTTTATCAGACTCCCTCTCAGCAATGTACAATGGATAAAAACATTTTAAACATTACATATAAAAAGTTACAAGAGATCAGCCACGCACAACTTTTTGCATACTTAGGATTTTTTAAAAATAGGTCCAGTGTTAAGCGGTGGCACAGGCTGAAATTTACGCAGAAATGGAAAGAAGAACAGTTGCAAGAAAGGGGTTGAAACTGATTTAAAGTTATCCCAAATGCCCTTGTGCTACAGAGACTGCAAGAATAAAACACCATGGAGGAATTATCTGGCAATTCTCCTGTCACTCTCTCTTTCTTTTTTTCTGGTCACAAAGTTTAGTGCTGTAAGAATGAAGAAAATCTGCTAATCCAGCTGTGAAACTATGGGCTAAATGAGATGCAAACACCATTCTTACAATTAGTCATTGTACATGTTCTTTTTTTTTTTAAAGAATGAATTGCAGATAGCTTCTTTTGCGAGTTCAGTGGATGTAAAATACAGAGTTAGACAAGAGTGGGTAGAACTTAAGAGTGTTTTATGGCAAAATGCTGCCAAATACAGATCACGTACATTCACATTTGAACTCAGAAAAGTGTCCTCAAAATCATATTCCAGCAGAGAGTGAGCCACATCATACATTTGACAGAATGGAGATATGAAGTAATTCCCTCATCACATGGTTTAAATTCACCTTAGGTAGATGCAGGAATTTGCAGTAGTAGAACATAATTTGAAATGGGATAAGCTTACAGACATGACAGACTGGTAAGGCTCCAGGATGTGGTTATCCCTAGAGTACACATGTGTTTCTTGACTTAGGAAAGGGAAGATTTTTCAATAGCAACCAGGAACAGAGCTACCCTAGCAGGCCATGTGATATATGGGTGTAAATGAACATAAGAATAATAATATATAAGAATATAAGAATATGAGAACACAAACTGAATGATGGGATTCTGGAGGGATAAAAAGAAAGCCATCTTCTTAAGACTCATATTTAAACAGTAGAAATTGCTAATTTAAGATGCCATAACTTAAGCTGCCATCTGGACATCTTTAAAAGAAAATTGAACAAATTTGTGTAGAATGAGGCTATCAATAACTGCTAATAATGGTAGGCACATAGACTTATACAATCACAGAATATGGAGTTGGAAGAGACCACAGGGATCATCGAGTCAAACCCCCAACAGATTCCCAAGCATTCCCAACAGATGGCCATCCAACCTCTGTTTAAAAACTTCCAGAGAAGAAGACTCACCACACTCCAGAGAGGCAGCATATTCCACTGTTGAACTGCTCTACCCATCAGGATGTTCTTCCCAATGTTTAGATGGAATCTCTTATCCTGAAGTTTGAAGCCATTGCTCTGTGTAGTAGCCTCTGGAGGCACAGAAAACAGGCTTGCTCCATCCTCTATAGGACATCCTTCAAATGTTTAAACGTAGCCATCGTGTCGCCTCTTAACCTTCTCTTCTCCAGGCTAAACATACCCCACTCCCTAAGCCTCTCTTCATAAGGCATGGTTTCCAGGCCTTCTACCATTTTGGTTGCCCTTCTCTGGACACAATCTAGCTTGCCAATATGCTTCTTGAACTGCGGTGCCCAGAACTGGACACAGTATTCCAGGTGAGGTCTGACCGAAGCAGAATAGAGTGGTACAATTAGTTCCCTTGACCTCAGCACTGTACTCTTACTAATGCAGTCCAGATTTCATTGACTTTTTAGCTGCCACATCACACTGCTGACTCATATTCAGCTTGTGGTCTACTAAGACTCCTAGATCCTTTTCACATCTATGTTTTTGTATATCTGTTGCTGGAGAACATGCATAGGAGAGTATTGTTGCACTTGTGCCCTACCTGTGGGCTCACCACAGGCTACTTGTTGGCCACTGTATGAACCAAATTCTGAATGAGGTGGCCCTTTGGTCTGATCCAATACAGCTCTTCTTGTTAACAGCTTCAGTTTCAGTTAACAACACTGGATTTAGAGAGAGAAAAGCTTCTCTCTCTACATACTTTCTCTGTACTATGCATAATTTTACACACATCAGTTGAGTCTCTCTTTAATTTTATTTTCTAATACATAAAAGTCAAAGTTTGTCTGTGAGGAGAAGACCTCATATGATTGGCTGTGTCAGGCGAAGACCTCATATGATTGGCTGCCTAAGAAGATTCTATGGAATCCTGGGGTTTGCAGTTTAGGAAGGAGCCTTTAGAATTCTCAGCTAGAGAGCTCTAGGGCAGTGGTTCTCAACCTGTGGGTCCCCAGATGTTCGTGGACTTCAGCTCCCAGAAGCCCCAGCCACTATGGTCAATGCTCAGGGCTTCTGGGAGCTGAAGTCCATGAACATCTGGGGACTCACAGGTTGAGAACCACTGCTCTAGGGCCTCAGGCCGATTGCTATGGAGATGAGGTATAGCAGCAAGGAGGAGGGCAGTGTATTCCCTAAGAACCCAACCTCTGTATGTTAATAACTCTGAATACAGACTGGATTGGGGAATATGGGGAAAAGTTACAGGTACTGGACAAGACAGTTTAGGGAATTATAGACACAGGATCTCAAATCTTTCTAACAAGTATTACCTATGAGAAAATAAAATCCCAGACAACACCGAGTATATACGCTAGTTTTAAGTAAACTAAACAGGCTTAAACATTGGCCACTAGAGACTTTGAAGTCATTGGATTGGGGTCCGTTCAGAGTTTTAGTCTGAAATTTAAAGGAGCTATCCCAAATGCTGACTGATATGCAAGCCCTCAGGCACTGCTTGCACCAAATGCTGTAACCTTTCAACATAGCAGGCTTTCCTGGCCCCTTGAGCCTTTAGATCTCTCTTCTTTTTTACACAAAAATCACAATAGTGTTCTCAGTTTCCATTCTAATATTTATCATGCCTGAATCTATTTAGAACCCTTTGCCCTGGTTTATACTGTTTCTTGGCTTTCTTTCTTGGGGACTGTAGATGTTATCTGGCTCCTTTCATATCAACATAACTGGAATTTGTGGCACGGCCTTTCTTTCTTCTGTCCAAGTGCCAGACTCCTCCAGGGCGCCTTTATCACACAGAAGGGCCACCTACTATAATTTGAAGTGGGTGTGCAAATTTACCCAGCCAGGTATGTTGGCATCCTTACCTGGCAATTTCTTCTCTTTGGAGAAGTAAGGGCATCTCTTATCCTCCTTTTGGCTGCCAGAGGCTCTCTTGACATCAAAGAAATATGTTAGTACTAGGAAAGTAGGACAGTGACCAATGTCTCTTATTTTCCATCTCTTAGGAGTGCGTACTCAACTCACTTACCATATGTCCCAGTGCATATAAGAACTGAATACAGGATCAGTTTTAGATGAAACGGCTTTAGAAGAATCTGCATTTCATATGATGGCTTATAACAAATGCTGTGTTTTGTCAGTGGTCAAAATTTTACCCCACAATGCTATGCACACCTACTCAGAATTGACCCATGTTGAGTTAATTGGAGCGTTGTTGTTGTTGTTGTTGTTGTTGTTGTTGTTGTTGTTGTTGTTGTGTGCCTTCAAGTTGTTTCCAACTTATGGCAATCCTATGGTGACCTTATCACAGGGTTTTCTGGGGATGAGTGTGTGTGACATGGCCAAGGTCACTAACTGGGTTTCCATGGTGAGCAGGGAAGTGAACCCTGGTCTCCAGGGTCATAGTCCAATGCTCAAAACACTACACCATGCTGGGTCTAATTGAGACTTAGGCCCAGGTAAATAGCTAAAGGATTGAAGCCTTAGCTTAGAAAATTTGGGCCACTTTAGACTGTCTGTTGTCTATTTTTGTTATTACAAATTGGCAAAATGCTCTAAAGAGGGAAAATAATACAAATCTAGTATTTTAAGGACAAGATTCTTGTTCACACATTTATTCTGCCTCATAATCATATTAGTCCTAGCACCAGTACACTGTACAGGAATGAAAGCAAAAAATGAAGGTCTTCTGCGCTGGAATATGCCTAATAGTCAATTAAAGAAAGCTCTTCTTTTCACTTAGGCCTGATTTCTGGATTGCTTATCATTATTTAAGTTATTTAACACACATAGCTGAATATAGGAACTGGATCCTTTGAAAAGTATTGTGTCTGAGGTGATAACATTTCTTTTCCTGGTGACAGCCAGCCCTGTTAGAAGGCAGAATGAGGTTCCTGAGAAACTTGAGTGTTTCAGGCATCAGCTACAGCAGGGCAGGGAGTCATGTCAAGAGGTCGTCGGATAGAACTGTAAATGCCATGTACTGCCCTTAGGTGGGGCAGAGGACAGCGCTTAATTGACAAAGCTGAAATAAATACTTGCATCAGTTGTAAGAAAGCCTACTGCTTGTGCTATTGAGAGAGCCACTATCTTGTCGTTTGCCTTAGGCAGCAAAATGCCCTGTATCTGGTATTTCATTTTTTCCCTAGTAGTTCCACATATCTAAATTACCAAATGATATGAAGATTGTCAGCACTGAACATGTTTTTGTGACCCACCTGTTATTGTTTCTTTGACTTAAGCCTGAAAAGTGTTTCTGCTTTTAGAAGACAGCATTTATCTGGCTGGCTGGCTGTCTTCAAATAGTTACACCAAACCTCATTATAAGCCTTTTTACAAGATTACCATTTTCTGGGTTGTGGGAAGCCATGTCCTCCAGGAGGAAAGCTCAGGGTCTGATTGTGATGGTGGCAGCTGGGCTGGTGCATTCTTAAGACTGGATCTATGCATAAGAACAGGAGTGTGTGTGTGTCAACTAGCTCACATATTTGATGGCCAGGTTTCATTATGTCAAGGGAATACCAATCAAAATGAAAAATGGGAGTTTCCATAACCACTTTATATTCACATAAATCCAAAACATACAATGTATAGAGCCCATTTGGGTTCAGAGAAAGGGATGTGCACAAGGCCCCTGATTCAGTTAAGAATCTGCTTCAGTGGTTTATATCTGGGTGTGATTCAGTCTAACCTGATTTGCATCTGACCCATCTGGAACTGAAATTTGAATTGAGATTCAGGAATCCAAATAATCAGTGCTATTGACTTGCAATGGGAAATCAAACATGGTTTTCTTTTTTTTTTCACACGTCTGCATGCAATTTGGAAGAATAAATCCTAAAGTGAGGATTAATGCAACCAAATTCCAAACTGAAAGATTCAGGGTTTTTTGTGTGTGTCTGTGTGTGCGCACGTGCGTGTGTGCTAGACACATGTGAAGCCTGCTGTTTTTCAGAATGCAGAAAGAATTGTTAAAAGCTTTCAGCTGCTCATTCTTGGCAATCTAGGGCTGCATTTGTCCCACTGGTGGTCCTAGGATTTCAGGGGTGTAATGGGACAATTTTTTGGGGAGGGTCGTTGTGTGACAAAAACTGGAGAAGGACAGAAGGGTTTGGGCATCAGTCACTACAAAAAAAAAAAGGCTTTTTTGTATAGGTAACAAAAATTGCTCCCAGTTTATGCACTTTAATTATGGCCCTTTCTGCACTGAGCTTTTTAAATGGTGCAGAGCGACCTCCGACGGAGGTCTTCTGCACCATAGAGCAGACTGGGGCGGACTACTTTTTGCAGTTTCGCATCTCAGTCCTCTCCGGAGCGACCGGAACTGGTTGCGCGGCATGTTTTTTAAAAACCTCTTTTTAGAGGTTTTTAAAAAGCACGGAGTGCGCAACTCCATGTTGCTCCATCGCCGCGCTCCAGTGCAGATTTGCAGGTGCGCACTAGTGCGTGCCTGCAGATCTGCTGGGGGCGGGCTTTAGGCTGGCGAGCTCCTCTGGTTGGTGGAGAGCCTCCACCAACTGGAAGCCGCCATTTTGGACGCCTGAGCAGTGCGGAGCGACGAGCTTGCACTGCTCCTCATCCCAACGGACTCAACCGGACGCCAAAGAAATCCGGTGAGCCCCATTTTCGCGGTTCCTTTCCCACATGCGGAAAGGCCCCATAAGTGTGTTGTGAAGTTTCTGAAACAGCAAATCACTTTAAAATACCTTATGATCCATATTCAAAATAGTTGTGTAGACTAAATAGTAGTGACTAGGAAGTAAATGTATATTATTCTAGTCATTCTAGTATAATGACTGGGACTGTTAATAAAAGTTTAATGTGCCATGATTTCTCTGCAAACTTATGGAAATTCCGTCAAATATATATTACTTTCAGATGTCAAGATTACTAAATCTGCTTTTCTCTGATGAAGCACTGAATGCCTGTATGGTGCTAGCACAAGTGTCAAAGGTAAGAATCCACAGCTGTAGATCCACCAAAAAGTGAGTCCTACAGAATACAAAGTGTACATGCATGGAAAGGCTTCCTTGTACATGTGTAACATTTTACTAAGTTTGTGAATTCTTAGTGTCATGGTTTAGCAGGATTCTACCACATCCTTTTCTTCAGATGACTAAACTGTATTTCTAAATGCTCAACTGTAATGTTAGAAATCTGGGGACTGATGAAAAATTTTGTGGGTGGAGAATTCTTATTGGACAGGCAATGCTCCCATTTCCTCCCCTCATTTGCCACAGTAGCTAGAACCACTTTCACACTATGCAATTACAGCATTTTGATTCCATTTTAACTGCCATGGCAACATTCTACAGAATCCTGGGATTTGCAGTTTAGGGAGGGATGTTTAGAATTCTCTTCCAGAGAGCTGTAGTTCTTCACCAAACTACAAATCTCGAGATTTCATAGGATGTAATCAGTGCAGTTAAAGTGGAATCATAGTGTCATAACTGGGCAGCGTGAAAGGGACCCATAGGATCCATAACTTTTACAGTTGAAAAATGTTATCAAAGAAGAGGAAGGCTGTGAGACACCACAAACGAGGGCAACAGTGTCCGGCAGGTGCAGGCAGGCAGGAAAAACAGGTCCTGGCCTCTTTGGGGGATTCTAGAAGTTCTGGTCCAAAAATAACTTTTCCATGCTCTGAAATTACCTAATGGCATTGTTGTACTTAGCTAGCATTTATTAGTCAAGAGAGCCTTTTCATTTACCTTCACATGACATAAAGCATAATCTATTTCCCTTGTGCAGCCTCAGGACACGAGCTCATGACAAACATGTAAAGCAACACAAAGTAGTCACAGCTCAGGCAGAAGGAACCTCCTGTTCATTTTATACCCCAGAGATGCGTGCTGTTCTCACACTCAGATTTATACCTTGCAGTTATATTTGCGCCAAGACATTCTTCAGTTCAAGTACATCTCGGAGGTGTCTGAAAATGTTACTAATACAACAGTACAGAAGGCAAACAATACACAAAAGTATTTCTTGATCCAGCCCTGTGAACCAAGTAGAAAAGTGCAGTGAAAAAGTTATGCTGGACTCATACTGATTAAGATTCATCTCATCAGTGCTCTACAGCAGGATGGGCCCAAAACATCTTGTTGCTTGAGGTGGAGCAACAGCAGTTTTCCCTCTCCAAATCAATTCATGAAAGACACACAATACCCAAGTCCAGCAAAGTTATTTTGGAACATGAGATCATCCGTTCCCCTTCCTGGTAGTACAAATATATCAAGTGACAAAAACAGATGATATAACTAACAATTTGCTTTCACATCACTCAAAATCAGCTGCCTATAGTAAGCATCTCCTTCTATATAATGGTAGGATCAATTGAATTATGCAAGCTAAAGAGACGGCTGCATAGTCCCACTTCATATCCCTGTCTTAGAAGGGTAATCAACATAGTGGTGTGATATGAGTAGAGAACAAGTAAGGCCTTACAAAGAGGATAAGAAGAGAAAAATTTTCAAATTTCATAGGGGTTAATAAAGTCTTGAGAAATGTCTGTGGCTGCATGGAAACCCTTTTCCATTTTTCTCCCCTAACTTTGGTTTGTTCCATATACCACAGCTGGAGCATGGGTTCCACCTTACAATATTCCACACAATGCCTGTCATTGAATGATGAGCCATTCAGTATGACATAATTGACCATGTACATTGAGAGAAATTACTGAAGACCTTGAAGAAAAAGCTCTTTGTAATGTTTCAGACAATTCTGCCCAATTTTCTGTGTAAGAAGGCTTGCAAGGGGATAACACTTGTTATGAAGAGCAATGAAAAGTGACCTCCACATGCTGGTTGTGAGTCATGACCAGTGGGAGCACTTAATCCTGTTGCACTATGGAAGGTAACTAGATATGGCTCCTGATAAATAACTGGGCAGAAGCCCACTAGGACCTTCCATGTAAGTTCTAAGCATACAAAGAAAGAACTGGTCTAAACTAGTTTCCAAAATTTTGCCATATTTAGCGATACCACTGAAACCAAGAGGGAAAGACAACACCATGAAGATGGGAACAGGTTTGAATTCCAAGGGATTGAATTACAAGGAGCAATGAGCAGGTTTAGCCCCAGCCAATAATACTGATTGGTACGCTTCTCCATTTTCCTCCACATTGGTAGATGGCACTGTACTTGTGGACAATACTGGGCTAGAGGAAGAACTCTGTTCCTGTTGCAGGGTAGCCCAGTTCTCACTGACATGACTCCTGCAGGGATCTCAGCAAACAGAGAAGCCTCTCCTTTCTTCATTGTAATAGTCAGACTTCCTTCTTCCTGTCCTATACATAATTTGAATACTCTGATTAAAATACTGAAAGGTATCTTGCTGTTAATGAATAACTGCAGCATGTGCATCAGCCTGCATCTCAACCCTCCTCTCCTTTGTTCTTCATCTAATTAAATCATCATGTATTGTGAATTCATTGTAGATGCGCTTAACAAATCCATGCATCACAAATTATTATTACGTTGTGAATTTGAGCCACATGGAATAATCAACAAATCAAGCTCTCTGGTTCATACACTGGCCTGAATCCTAAGGTGAAATTTTCTGATATCTTTAGTCAAGACGTATAGGTACACACTTATAAGCTGTATAGACATACATATATAAGCAGGTGCAATTGTTTTCACTTATATTTTTGTTCACAGACATGCAAAGAAAAGGCACAAAACTTGAACAGACATAAGACAGAAGGAAAATTGGGACTATACCCACTGTGCCCAGTTGCTTATGCAATCGGTTCCTTTTCCAAATGGATGTCACATCAATTAGCTGGCATAATCTCCATCGTCCTATCTTGTTATATATGTATGACATTGCACTAGAGACAGTTTCTGTGTGTGATGCAGTCTTTGGACAGCTTTTACAGCTGTTAAGTTGTCTCAGATGTAGTATCCAGCCATCATTCTACTGTGGATAACATTTACATGCTATTTAGTGCAGCTGAGCAAGGATTTAATATGATGGCTCAGAACAAGCATCAAAACTATATTTAAACCCCTCCTCCTGCCCTCCTGCTCAGCAGGCATTTATCTAGGGGAAGGCATCGATAGTAACACCAAGGGAATCAAATCCGTGAATGAATGAACAGCAAAACCACAGCCCAGGAAATCTCATGGTTCCCAAGTTAAAATTAAATAAAGGTAACAGCGGGAGGTAGAGGAAGCCAAAGCATAACATCATTAGGAAGGAGAAATCTAACTACTTTCCAGATGCTTTGGAACTTTATATAACCCAAGTTAACCCTGAGTGCCAATGCTGGAGATGATTGTTAGCCCTCATTGCTTTGCATAGACAGATTCTTAAAGAAAATACTAGTAACCATTGCCAGTGATTTCTGCTGTCTTTTCAGTCCTTGGCTTTTCACTGGTAGTGGGGCTCATTTCTAAATGATCAGTGAGCAGTTGAGATTCAATGGACAAGAGACCCAGTTGAGAAGAAGCCACATTCAATCAACACCGTCCTTTCCCTTTAGTTTCCCAACCAGTCTCTGTAGTCTTGGTAACCCTTCACACCCATATCCCATTGATTGGCTTGCTCATGGAATTAGGTTTTTCTCTCTGTTGTCTCCTACCTGAACTCCTGAAACACTGGCAACATCAAAATGACTCAGGTGACCAGAAAGCCAGCTGTAAAACTCTTGGACCTGTTTCTTTATCAAGAATGGTCACATGTCCTACTTTACATGGACAGTCTTCTATTTGAAGGTATCTGTTGTTTGAAGGTTCATCTAATCCATGTTCAGCTTAAAGATAAAGAATTATCAGAAGGTAAACGAAGGCTCTTGAAGTTGTCAAACAACAGTTACCACCTGAACAAACACACAAGTCCTAGTCTTTCCCTCTGTGGTAAGGTACATTGTATTTATATTTAAATTATGGTAATAATTGCATATATACATGCAAAGGAGTAAATGGGATTCTTATGTACACTTCTATCATCTTTTTCATTTGCGGTGTGTGATTTCTAACAGGGCATCCTATCTTTTGTCTCACTCTGTTTCTGAGTTTCCCAGGAACAGGTGGCAGGCTTTCCCATTCCTGCACAGAAAGGATTCAGCCCAGAGCCTTATGCCTGTAACCTTACTGTTTATTCATGTTTAGACTTTGCTCCATTGTAACTTCAAGATGCTCTTCACTGTCCTCTGCATTTTCAATTTAAAATTTATAGTCCAGTTTTAAGATCATGTTTCATAGCTCCTGGACTAAAAGATGAATGAAATAGCTCATGAGGAAAGAAACCATTTTGAATTGACAGATACAGGGTCAGAACCCAAAGTAGAAGCAGAATAGAAAACAATACTCTGTGGAGATGTGTCCTGTATTCACAGCATTCTGTTTATCCATCCCCCTCTCCCCCAATTACTTTGTCAAGGAAGGAAGTGGATTTGATAGGACAGCAATTTTTAATTTTTTTTTGTTAACAAATCTATATTGGATTTGGCTGACAAAAGAGTCATTTCATTTTTTTTTGACAGTTACACATTCACAGCTGTGTTATACTTTTAGTCTAATGACTTCCTATGGGTAGAGGTTAAACTAACAAGTGTAGTTCCCTGGGCCCTTTTCTTTATGTTGAAGACAAGAATTATCTGGCAAGAAAATAAAGGTTAGGAAAGCCTGAACACCAATATGTATGGTGCAATCTTGAGTGAGTTTAGTTAGAATGTAAGTTTCTCTTCCATAGACCATTTTTGCACTACACTGTTCTAGTGCTATTATTCCACTTTCAACATCCTATGGAATCTTGGGCTTTGCAGTCTAGGAAGGGGCCTTTAGAATTCTCTGCCAGAGAGCTCTTTGGCCTCAGGAAGCCAGTGTGGTGTAGTGGTTTGCATGTTTGACTAGGAGTCAGGGAGACCTCAGTATGAGTCTCCATTCAGCTGGACAGCCACTGGGTGACGCTGGGCAAATCACACCCTTTTAGCCTTAGAGGAAGGCACTGGCAAACTTCCTCTGAATAAAACTTATCAAGAAAAACTCCACAGTAGGTCTGACATAAGTCAGACTTGAAAGCAGATAACTCTTCCTCTTCTATCTGCTAGCTAAGGCAAGTTTCTCACTCTGCCTGATGGGCAGGATGACCCTGAATTTAATAACTACTCAAGGGAAATGACGTTTTGCCAACTTAGATGTTGGAAATGTCTTCTGAATATGCTATCTAGCTGTTCCCATGCACGTAATCTCTATGTTAGAGATGGAAAGAATATGCACAATTATTCATATCTCAGTCAAAAAAATAAGTTTCCCAACAGGGAAGCATAATAAACTAGAATTCTGTTTTGTTTTTTGTTTTTTTGTGGGGATGGGGGATACATCCCCAAAATAGCCTAGATCTGTTGTGACTTGAATTCCACAGTGAAAGTAGAGCCTGGGGAGGTTACTGAGGTATCTACTTGATGGCTGAGTTTCACTTCGTTCTGCATGATGATGTAGACAAACAGC
Organism: Iguana delicatissima; assembly: GCA_948472985.1. Taxonomy (NCBI): domain Eukaryota; kingdom Metazoa; phylum Chordata; class Lepidosauria; order Squamata; family Iguanidae; genus Iguana; species Iguana delicatissima. The sequence goes on from CAOKZL010001849.1 coordinate 240,687, forward strand.
TTGGGGAAGTGAGGCCAACCACATGACTGTTAGACCCATGTCCATCACAGCTGGTTTCTTAGCTGCCAGCTACCCATTGCCAGGCAATAGAATGCAGAGCTAGCAGAACGCTGTTTTGGCAGACAAACTGAGACAGTGGAGCTTGCCTGTTTAGGATTCTGTCATGTCCAGGGCAGAGCAGACAATTAATCACCAAACAGCAGAGCAGGTTTACTCACAAGGCAAGAGCAGGGAAATGTCCAAACAGAGTTTAGGTTCCAAAGCAAACAAATCCAAAGGGCAAATCCAAGTTGTAGCCAAACAGGCAGAGGTTCAAGGTAGTCCAGATACAAGAGACCATGGCACAGGGCTCCCATGACTATAAACATCAGTTGCTGACCCTGAAAGGAAAGGACCAATTGAAAGCCTTTTATCTTACTGATGCTGTTGCCACAGGTGTTCCTTCATTAGGGCTTGTTTGTTACTTAAACTCACTGAGTGGTGCAGCCTCTCTTTCTGATGTCTTCTCTCTTGCATGGTAAGAGTAGTTACCTGAAGAGGCTGACTCCTGGCCCATGACAGCTGGTTAGAACTGCAAAAAGAGAACTGGTCATTTGGCTAGTACAGGTTGTCAATGCTTTTTTGAAACCAGACTATGCTCCAGCACCCTCTAAAAGAAGAAATTGTAAGATCTTTGTTAAAAAAAACCTTTGTTAAACCTCAGCTCCCTAGATAATGATTGGCCAGTCTCTAATATCCCTTTCTTAAGTAAGGTCTTAGAGCAAGTGGTGGTAGCACAACACCATGCATTCTTGGATGATGTGGATTACTTGGATCCATTCCAACCTGGTTTAGACCTGGATATGGGACAGAAATAACTTTGGCCACCTTGGTGGTTGAACTTTACTGGGAGCTAGACAGGAGGAGTGTGTCCTTGTTGGTCCGACTGGATTTCTCAGTGGCATTTAATATCATCAATCAATCTTGTTGGACTATGTAGTTGATACGTTATTTGGAGGCCTTGCTCTTCAGTGGTTTCAGTGTTGTTTGATAGAACAACACTGGGGCTGGGGCTGGGAGCTGCTGTTCTCCCTTTTGGCCATTAGCCTGTTGACTTCTATATAGCTCAATACTGTCCCTTATGCTTTTTAACACATACATAAAGCTGCTGGAGGAGCCATCCAGAGTTTTGGGGCTGGATAGCATCAACATTTATGTGTTGATGGTATCCAGCTCTCTCTTTTATAACTGCTGCCAATGAGTCTGTGGAAGTCCCGAATTCTTGTCTGGATATAATGAAGGACAGGTTGTGGGTGAATAAACTGAGGCTCAATCTGGACAAGGCAAAAATTTTGTTGGTTGATACAAAAGCTGTCCTGGGGTTGAGACCATCACCTGTTCTGAAGAAGGTTGCAGCCCTTCTGAAAGATCGGGTTTGCAGCTTGGGGATGCTTTTGGATCCATTGCTGCTCTGGGTGACTGTGATGGCCTGGAGTACCTTCACCCAGTTTCAGGTTGGTATGCCTTTTCTTGGGAAAGGCAGATCTGGCCAAAGCCATTCATGCATTAGTTACCTCCCAATTAAAACACACGAGGCTGCCCTTGAAAACTGTTTGAAAGCAGCAACTAGTTACAAAACTACAGGTGCCAGACTAGTTGTTGGGTGTACATTTCATAGACCCCATAAACAGCAGTCTTACAAGAACTGCACTGGCTTCCAATCTGCTTCCAAGTTCAGTTCAAGATGGTGGTTTTGGCTTACAAAGCCCTAAATGGCCTGGGACCAGGATAACTGAAAGACTGCCTCCTCCCATATATGACCTGAGGCCCTTGAGACGGCCCCGTTGCATGTCCCAAAAGTTTGTGAGGTCAGGTTTCTATGCACATGTAACAGGGCTTCCTTTGTAGCAGCACCCTGGTTGTGAAACGCCCTGCCAAAGGAAGTTAAGCTAGACTCCATCTGTTCTGAACTTCCAGCTAAAACAGTGTTGCTCCCCATGGCCTTTGATGTTTGAAACCTATCTGTTTTAATTATTTGTTTTAAAATTAAATTTAAGGATTGGTTTTAGACTGTTTTTAAAAGGGTTTAAAGAGTATTTTAATGTGTTTCAAAGTGTTTTTAAGATCTTTGTACTGTTCTAAATGCCTTTATTTGTGGGGAGCCTTTGTGACTTTGACGGTGATATATAAACACTATTGAATGAATGCATGAATAACTTCCGCAGAGATAACAGCTTTTTTGTTTGGAAAACCACATTTTTCTCCTCAGAATAAATCCTCCACAACACTTTGTAATGCTCAAATACAGGAAAAATACCGCACAGGTGTATTCATTTTCTCCTGTAGTGGGGCAAAAACTTCCATAATTATTTGTCCTTGCATGTGAGGGTGAATTACTCAAGGATTTACATCCCTAGTCTCAGCTTCAGTACAATGTTCTCTGACTGCAGCTTTATGAAGATGTGCAATCTTGATCTATTAAGCAAATATCCAGTTTCCCAGGACTGCAAGAACATAGCCTCCATGTTGCTCTTCCGCAAACAGAAAGTGCTGCTACGGCTTTAGGAATGTTAACAAAATAAGTAAACCTTCATGATCTCTCTGTTTGTATTTGTCATGGTATTTTCCCCTCCAATTTCCTCAATGACCTTTGATAAGAAAGTGGTCTGCTGGAATTGCCCTGGATTGCTGGGAACTTAGGTGAGACAGCTCCTTATCTCAATGAGAGAATTTTGAAGTGCCCATGTAAATTTACCTAGGCTGGTATGTTTGCATCTTGTAAGGACCTTTGGCTTCATTGGTTTTATCTTTCCTCTGCAAAATAAGGGCATCACTTGAGCTTCTCAGTGCTGCCACTAGCCTGGTTGAATATAGGAAAATATGTCCAGGGAAATTAAAGAACAAATGAAAACAAAACACCAAGAGAAAAATGTGTGAAATATGTATTTCCCAAGTTTAGCTCTGTTGACTTTGGTTCTGATTGTTCAAGGAGGTGTTTTTAACCACTCCTAGTCCTTCTCAGATAATCTCAGCTTAACAAGGGATGTATTGTTGTTATACTGTGTTTATTGGGAAAGAAGGAATAACAAGGAACATTATAGCTCCATTGAGCTGTCAGCTGTCAAGGGGCCATATAATTGTCATAACCCTAGTGATGCTAATAATATATTCTGGTGTTATATTAATCAGAACTGACCTAAGATGAGGTTTTCCTGTTAGGAATGTACGCTTAATAATAGCTTGAAGGGATCTTTCCAGACATGCTTTTATGAATATTGAATTTTTATGAATATGCTGTTCCTTTTGCCTTTGGACAATTTTGGTGGGATCCAATTTTCTACTGATTTTCCCAAATGGATAAAAAGATACAAAATAATTCTATTGCACATCTGAAACTGGGAAAGGGAAATTTCTAGCCTAAGCTTTCATGGACTTCAGTCCATTTCATCACATGTAAATAGACTGGTGAGATGCCACACAGAAGATTTACATAATGTCTAATGTTTATATTACTATTGCTAAATATTGTTTTCCCCTACATAACTTTACAAGGGAAAATCTAGACACTGAATTTGTTTTTTTTTTAAATCTATACCCTGATTCATCAAACAAAATAGAGACTAAGGACCTTTTTGCACTACTCTGTCATAGTGCTATTATTCCACTTTCGACATCCTGTGGAATCCTGGGATTTGCAGTTTAGGGAGGGGCATTTAAAATTCTCAACCAGAGAGCTCTTTGGCTTCAGTAAACTACAAACCCCAGAATTCCACAGGATGTGAAGGTGGAATAATAGCACTATAACAGTGCAGTGCAGAAAGGCCCTAAGACTTGGAAGGCTGCTGTGAAATGACTAGATAAGATCCTCAAGTATAAAGATATATAATTGAATATCAAAATCATAATTATCCATAGCATTTCCAATTTCTATGGTGGTGGTGAAAGTTGGACAGTGAAGAATGCTGACAGGACAAATAAACTTATTTGAACGGGAGGACTTTTATGACTATCATGGACTGCTAAAACACAAATAAATATATTTATGATCAAATCAAGTCTGAACTCTCACTAGAAGCAAAAATGATTAAACTGATTGGAAATGACTAAACTCATTGGAAAAAATAACAATGTTTGGTAAAGCTGAAGACACTGGGTAAGGGGAAGCCTACATTACAGATGGATTAACTGTCTCAGGGAACTTATGGCCCTTAGTTTGCAAAACCTGCAGGGATGTTAATAACAGGGTCTCTCATCTGTAGCAATGCTATAACTCCAGACCAACTTGACTGCATACAAAATCATCAATGACAACAAAAACAAAATGTTGCTTAAAAAAAGACTCTCTCAGTTATGGACACTGTTTCTTATGAAGCTTGTTGTATATGCCTAGGGCAGATAATTGTGGCCATCCAGATTTTTTTTTACTTATAGCTTCCATCAGGCAATGGCAGCATAGGATGGTGAGAAGTTCAGTTCAGGAGCTGCAGTTCAAAAACATCTGAGAGATCACAGTTGCTTTCTTTTGCTATAAATTACAAGACCTATTTAAGACAATCTTTTCCTTGCTTATTTACATTAGGTCTTGAGCCCTTCTTGGTGGGGCAACCCTTTATTTTTGTCAGATATGCTTGACAGAAGGTATACAAAGCCAAACAAAGGTCTTCCATCTGACATGAGGAATAAGATGGCAACCCACCCCAACCCACCCCCAAATTCCATGTATAAAAGCTGGCTTCACCAGCAATTGAAGCTTTATTTCATGCTGGCAATGGGAGAGTATCCTCACCAGAAGGCAGCAGGCTAGTTTGGGCAGTGTAGGATAAGCAGCATGACATGGAGGTCTCTTTCCTAACAGCTTCCTGCTGCATGGGACAGTCTTTCACTCTCCCTAATGATAGAACTGGTTCTGAACATAGAGAATAATGTGAGTCCCAGCTTACCAGGACTCAGCACTGAACCCATTTCTCTGGGGTTTAGGAAGAAATAACAACATTGAAAGTGCCTCTGAGTGATTGCAGAATTTCTTTTTCACACATGCAGATAGCTAGCTCCAGCCATATATGTCTGTAGTTGAAGAAAAGATCTCCAGATCAGCAAGAACGCCAGGTAAAGAGAAGAAAATTTCACTTCAGCGTGAGCCTAGATACCTCTTTTTTAGAAATTAACAGTGAGACCACAAATTGTTGAGATTAAAGTAGGCATCTCTATAACTCTAAAGACAATGGGACTGATTGCCAAGTGTACTCAAAGAATGGGTGAAAGTGAATACTCTGTGCCAAGGGGCTTATCTTCAAGTAACTGATGGGCTTACAGGACAATGCAGGGTGGGAAAGTGTGAAGAGGGTTTATGATAGCAGGGGATTTAAGATGTGTAACTGCTCTCTGAGAGTTAATCCCAGTACAAGGGCAGCTTAAAGAGACACTTTAGGAGCCTGGTTTCATTCAGGTGCAGCTGTGGAGGGGGAACAATATCCAGAACAATAAACACTGTAATGAGCATCAACTTCGTCATGGAACGTTAGACTTACTGAACCCATTGGGTATATATCTGCCAAGGCTGAGCTGTGCATTGAAGGATTATTTGCTACAGCTTTTTAGACCTGGCTCCCCTTAGCAAGCCACTGCATGGGATGCCAAACCCTTTATGTCCACCCCTAGAGCAGGCTTTGAGCAATTAGGATTTGTTTTTCCAGTACAAAACCACTTCACAAAAAGCAAAGACATCTAATCTTCTGTAGTCAGTCAGTTTATTGAGCTCACCTCACTGGGTCACTTTTATTGAAAGACAACATTAACTAGCATGCTATACTGTATTTCATGAGCAGGACCTGACTGGCAATGGTGGAATGGCTAATTCTGAAGGGAAGGCACTCATCAGTTCATGACAGTCCTCATATTTTGGGATGGTCCACAAATGAAGCCGGTGGTGTTGATCCATATGAACAAACCACCAGTTCTAGCAATTTGCCAATCTGTCAGGAATTAATTTAATGGCCCATGTTTGCCAATTTAACACTGAGCAACTCCAAATACTTTGCATTACTAAAAGGATGGGCTATAATAATACTGCCTCCCTCTATCACCAATAAGTAGGAAGTCTCAAGTCAGTGGTGGAGCTTAGAATGCATGGGGGGCATAGGGAAGCAGAGGGGGGACATGGCTATGGCACATGGGGCAGGGCTACAGTGGACAGGGCTGGCCTACGGTACGTGGGGGAGGGGCAAGCAAGGAGTCGTGGCACCCCCCAAAAATTGCCATCGTGGTGCATTGCCCCATTGCCCCCCTCGTCCCTACACAATTGTCTGACGTGGATGGCAAGTGACATCAATGCTGTAAGTCTGGTATACCTATTAGATGTTTTATGAAGCAGGAGAGGGGAGATTGAGAGCAGGTATATTAATGATTTTATGGCATTTCTTTGCTGTTTTATGTTGTGTGCTATACTGCTTTAAATATTTTTTAGGATCCTGATTTCAGCTGTTAACTTCTGATATTAGTAGGCATCATGTATTGCAGTTATGGATACATAACCTAGAGTTATAGATCTGTGACTGCTCTGTATTCAGTTATGCTATGAATCCATGGTTGTAGCACTATTGTCACAACATAAATGCTCCCCAAATCCTACCTTAAATTTCATGGAGCTACTGTGAGCAATGGAGGTCTGTTCTGCTAGTGACTGGGGTGCAACTGGATGTTCCCTGTCACTTCTCACCTGTGAGTGAGATTGCAACAATCAGAAGTAGGACTCATGTCAGAACTCCTTGCCTCACTGCAGATTGCTGGCAAGAGGGGGCTGGAAATGTCATCCTTCTTTGTCCCAATGAGCCAAACAGATGTGTATTGCCTGGAGCTGTGCTGGATGATAAAGTAGTTTGGGACATCAGGCCAAGAGACAATGTAGGCTTTCAATCATGGTGTTTTTGAAGTGGCTTAAATCTTGATCATGACCGTAAGTTCGTCTGAATGCACTATACAGCCAAAATGATAAGACAAAAATTTCCAAACAGTCAGTCTGTTCAGATGGCAGATGCTGAGCAATGGGGACAATGACAAATGAGAAGAGAGAAGTATACATCACATGTGGCCTGTCTTATACTCCTTAACCTATCCTGTTTTCCTCAATTGTGGTAAAAGACACTACCTGCACTCTTACCAGTGTTAAAGTAATACTCAACTACCAGTTTGGTTGACCTGTATACAAATTTATTTTATTCCTTCAAATATTTCCATCCAGAAAAGGCCCCAAGATGAGGTTAAATTAATTTTTAAAAACCTTTTAAAACAGTTTAAGAATAATGGAAATAGGCTTGAAGAAGAACTAAACAAAACCCACAAACCAACAAACCAAAGCCAAGTCCAAGCTTGGGTGAGTAAGTTGAACTTGGTACTGAAATGAGGCCAATGTCAGCACTGGGCAGTTCTCACAAGGACCAGATGTCCTCCAGCTGTGGTGCCACAGCACAAAAGGCCCTTTCCTGCATATCCAAATAACATCCTGTCTTGAATGGTGAGAGAATAGAAGAAGGTCCCCTTATCAATCTTAATATCCAAGCCTGTATATACAGGGAGTATATACATGGAATGGGGAGAAGCTCCATTTTGTCCTTCATCTCAGACAGCAAAATGTCTTGGGCCAGCATTGCTATCAAAGTTTCAAATGCTAAAGAAACATTCAGGAAATCTTGATTGTTTGCCTGGGAGTTAAATAACCAAGCTTTGGCATGTAACACTGGTCTCCTGTAGGCGTGCCTGATAACACTGTGTTGTTCAGCATGCCCTGCGTGCTGCATTACATTAGGCAGACAAAAGACCTTGCCTTATTTTATCTCTCATTTGATTAGTCTGTGCCTCAGGCACTTGTACCTGGATCAAAATAATCCACAGAAGTGTTGCGATTTTCAAGTCAAGGGCAGAATACAGCAGTTTGCGTTTGTTTTATGGACACATGGATGAACATCCATTCAGTTGCCATTCTGAAAATGAGCACTCATATTAGCTTTTGTTATTTTAAAGCAGAATTGAACATACAGCCCTATAACCCAACAATTTAGAAGCTATAACCATACAAATGCACAGGTCAAAAATACAAAGACATGGCACTAACAATATAGCAGTTATAACCATTATGAAACCATCTGAAAAGAACAGTCAATTGCCTTCTTAAAAGGTAAAGAAGGGTAGTAAAGGCAGAGGAAGGAAGTCCAATGAGTGTGCTGCTTTTTGAACACGCCAAACATATTTAATGGGCTTTGCTGCTTTTTAAACACGCCAAACATATTAAATGGGCTTTTAATTTTTTCAAAAATTAAAGTTTTGATTGGATTTATTATTAAAGGCTTTTTCAACTTTTGTATTGCATATGGTTTTAGTTATTTTGTTTTAACTTGCATTATAAGCCACTTGGGTCCCATATTCTTAGAAAAGCAGGATGTAAATCAAATAAAGGAAGAAAGAGTAAAGGTACTTGCGCTGGATCGTACTGCAATGAGAAGCTAGTTCCAGAGTTTAGAGTGGCTGCCAAGAATAAAAATTAAGCAGATCTGAATTTGAATTTGAAGCAGAATTTGAGTTGCCCTCTATTTTTGCTGAGATGCTCCTCATTTTGAATATTTTATTTGGCAGGGAGGTACAACATGCTCCTGAATAAGAGTTATCAATGTCAAAGTGACAGATGCAAATGGAGAGAATTTTGTTTTTGATTGGATTGGAATCTACTAAAATTTGCAAGTTTTATCATATTTCAGAAGCCAAAGATTTGAGGTGTAGCATTTTTGAATTCAGGAGAAAACAGGGCAGTTTTTCTTATTTTCCTATTCTCTATAGCAGTGGTTCTCAACCTGTGAGTCCCCAGATGTTCATGGACTTCAGCTCCCAGAAGCCCCAGCCACTATGGTCAATGCTCAGGGCTTCTGGGAGCTGAAGTCCACGAACATCTGGGGACCCACAGGTTGAGAACCACTGCTCTATAGAGAACACTAAGAGAACCATATTTGAGGTTCTCTGTACCTGATATTAAAACATGGAAAGTTATATCTATGAGGAAAGTTCTCCTCAGATTTCCTTGGCCCAGATTGCAAAGGGCTTTCTTCTTGGTAGAAGAACTTGGCTGGAGAGGTGTTTTATTTGTGGAGTGCAACTATGAACACCAGTAAGGTTAGGGCAATGTCTAGCACACAATTCATTTTCCTTAACACTTTTAATAAGATGAAATGTACCTGGATAACTTGATTTCCTTTGTACCCTTCATGATGTTGTTGTTGATGGTTTTGGAAAATTCGAAAAACTTGATTTAATTTAGATGTACTGAATACACATATTGGTTGGCAGCTATCGATAAGCAAGCTAGGAGAATGAAGATGGATGAACCATTTGAAAGAAATATTCAATTAAACTCTTTCCTCCCTGAAGGTAATAACCGGAGAAGTAACTGAGTTAAATGTTCCATGTTGACATCATCTCAATTTCTTGACATTGTTATGTGTTTCATTTCAACTTTTCTATTTGGTACCAGTCCCAAGATGGATGACCACTCACACCTAATTCTGCAGGCCGAAGGCGTTCAAGTCAAGATACCTCAGTGCCTTTGAATTTCTGATGAAATTCAGCTGTAAGTACATGAATCAAAATACATGAATACTTCCAGATATTGCAGGTCCTTGGTCTTCGGTTGATAGTCTTCTTTCTATCCATACATTAACTGGAGAACTATGTAATAACATTTCTTACCAAAGGAATGTTTACAATGTTTTTCTCCAGAGAAGAACATACTTCTAAGGAACAACTCAGTTATATGGGGATCTATTGGTCCTTTCTAAATTTAAGTAGCTTCCTAGGAGGCTTAGTAATGATGACATCACCATCACCATCACCATCACCATCATCATCACCATCATCATCATCATCATCATCAGTCTACCAGGTGTTACTGACTGAGTTTTGGATCATTGGTGATTTTAAGAATTTAAGAATTGAGGAATCAGTGAGCTGTTATCAGATAGTGTAGCATGTTCCAGGTAATGTCTCTTTTTTTAACTTTCTGTTTGTTTGTAATAAGTCTGAATGAAATCACTTCTTTATGGTGATTGCATTCAGATGTTGGTCTGTTTGGAATTGCTTCTGTCATCATCCTTATCATCACCAGTCCTCCCTTTTCCCCAGAATAGTTTACAGCAATTAAAGCAAGGGCAAATAAAATACAGCAGTTCTCCAACATGTACTTGGATACATTATCACAAAAACCAGTGTATGACACAAGACGGTAGTTAGTGGGTTTATGATTGGAGCCTAGTGGCATGTGCTTTTGCTGTGGTTCTGCCTAATCAATATGGTCGTATAGTTAATCCTATTCTCTTCACCAATCTTTCAGTCTCTCCTAAGTGTATATTTGTTTTCCTTCTTCCTTCTAGTTGTGATCAATCATGCATTGCTCCCACTCAAGCTGCAGTTTCTCTCCTATCACAATTCTCTTACAGGTTGAACCCATGTCTAGAGTTTTATTTCTGTCATTTATTTAAATTAAAATTACATTCAGATTAAAAGCCTCATATTTTCCTTTTAGATTATTTTACTCTTATGTGGATTACTCTTATGTGGATATAGGATTGGGGAGATGGTAGGGATAGCTCTCATATTGACCTTGAATGATATTACTTCCCAGATTCCTCTTGTGAGTTCTCTTATCAAAAGGTATTTATACATGGCACATAGCTAAATTTCTTTCTATTGTCCATTCACTGTCTTTTTACAATATTGGTGGGGAGCTAGTGAGCACGAGAAACAAATGGAGAAGAAAAGAGACTCTGCAGTTCATTGTTTTACACAAGAGTGGCCTATTTATGGGCCCTCTACCCCATTATGATGGACACTAAATATTAGTCTTACTGGGATTAATATAATTATATATTTCATCAGAGGAGATAAGTACAGAAATCCACATGTTCACACTCAGGCACAGTAAATAAGTGCCAATGAAACTAGGTATAACAGAAAAGTTTTTGCTGGAAAGTACTTCAGCCATCACTCTTCCCTAAGCAATGAAAACCCAGTGATGTATTTAAGTCTTTTATTTCAAGTCTCAAGTCCTTGAAAATACTTTCAAGTCAAGTCTCAAGTCTGGGAGCCAACTTACTTACTTCCCATTACTGAAGCTTCAAAAGCTTTAGAAGGAAGGATCCTTCCTCCAAGCCCACTGCCTAGCACATTTGCTGTTCCCCTCTGAGAAATGCACCCTACACTTTAGGATTGAGTCTTGTCTTCTGCTCTGAGGAAAAGTTTTAGAAGGCTGCTCTGATGTACAGTGGGGACAGGCTGCTAAGCAGACCTCAAACCTGCCTCAAGCCCACTGCCAAACCCATTTGCTGTTCCCCTCTGAGAAATGAGCCACACTTTGGTCTTGAGATGAATTGTCATGTGACCAGTAGGCAAAAAGAGATGGAAGTGCTGTTCTGGATGAATGTGTTTTATGTTACTGAACCAAGGGCAGCAAGTCAGTCACTAAAAATATAAAAGTCTCGAGTCAAGTCAGTGCCTCATTTATTGCCAAGTCTGAGTTGAGTCACTGATGTGACTTTAAATCCAACTTGAATATGAGGCCCTTTCCACACGGGGGGGGGGGCCTGAAACGCGGGGAAATGGGGCTGTGCACGCGGAAACGGAGCTTACCTCGATGCGGGTAGCTCCGTTGCCACGGGGAGCAGCGTGCGTTCGCTGCTCTACACGGCAGCGGCGTCCAGCGGTGTCCAGCGGTGCCCACAATGGTGACTGGTGGCTTCTGGCGGCTCTCCGCCAATTGGAGAAGCGCGCCAGCCAGAAGGCCGCCCCTGGGCAGCTCTGCAGGGATGCACTTGCACGCCCCTGCAATTCCACAAGGGGCGCTGCGACGGGCTAGCGCGCGCATGTTTCATAAAGACGGCATGAAATGTGGTCTTTATAAAACACGTGGTGCCACCCCCGCGGCCGCGCGAGGGCAGTTTGAGGTGTGGAACCACCACATTTCTAACTGCTCTAGCGCACTCCACGGTGTGGATGACCTCCAGGTGAGGTCATCCTACCCCATGTTTTTCCCCGTGTGGAAAGGGCCTGAGTCAATTGACTTGAGTCTACATCACTGTTAATACTGGGATTGGTTTGTGTCCCTTACCCTCAGAGCGTGTTTGTGTTGCTGTTGGTTGCCTTCCCTAAATTTATAGCTGAGAGAGTTTCCCTCAGTCTAGGTCATCCATTCTTGTGGAGAGATTTTTTAAGGATTTCATTTCTGTCTTTGGCTTCTACTGTTCATGTCCCAGTTTAGAGTTAGTTCAGACAATTCATTAAAATGTTACCTAGCCTCATTTTGAACCAGCCTTCTGCAGCCTTGTGCTCTCAAAAATGTGGGAGAATTGAAGACTTTGCTGGCTGGAAATGATGGGGACTGTATTCAAACAAATCTGGAAGGTGTCAGATTAGGGAAAGCTGACCAGATTTGAGGAAGGACTGTAGCTCAGCGGTAAAGCACATACTTGCATGTTGATGTTCCCAAGTGTTTCCTAGGTAAACCTGGACCAAAAAAACAAACAAAAACAAATCACTCTTGTGTCTAGACCAGTGGTTCTCAACCTGTGGGTCCCCAGATGTTTTTGGATTTCAGCTCCCAGAAGCCCTGAGCATTGACCATAGTGGCTGGGGCTTCTGGGAGCTGAAGTCCACAAACATCTGGGGACCCACAGGTTGAGAACCACTGGTCTAGACTGTAGAAGAGTTGCTGCCAGTGAATGTTGATAATATGGGCTAGATGGGCCAGTGATCTGACTAAGCATAAAGTAGTTTCCTTTGTTCCTATATATAAATCTATACAGGATGTTCAGTTGAGGAGGCAACTGTGATATATTTATTTTGTTCCAGCTTGGGATGGGAGCCACCTGCCTAATTTTGAGTGGGATGTGGGTGGGATATTTACCTCAGATTTATTAATGAAGCATCATGTATATGTATCTAAAAGTATTCCTTAAATGGCAGCAATTGTTATGGCAAAAATTAGGGAAAAGATTATCTTTGTGGGTTTTCTAGTTTCCTCCTGCTTGTTGTTTGTTAGAGTCAGCAATCTTTATATGCCTATACTCACTAATTGCATGTTACTCCAACACTTTACATGTGAAGAATGGGACACACAGGGCCAAGCAACATCAGAGTGTGTTCAAGAAGGCAAAAGTTATTAATGAGCAAGAACATAGAGGCAAGAACATAGAGGTGGCTGCAGTTTGCTTTGGCCTTAGCCTAACTGGAGAAAGACAAGATTCCACCGCTTCCTCTCCCTTCTGCTGAGTTAATTGTGGATTTAGGCTTTTTCCATAGCTTACCTGCTGCCAAATCTATTCCGTGGGGATCCCAGGGTTGGCCCTCCTGGGAGGAGAGCACAACAGAAGCTCTCCTCTCCACTCCGGTTGCCTCCTGGAAGGGAGGAAACAGAATGTTCTGCCTCTCCCTTCCACACCACAGCCTGGCACTTTCCTAGGCTGCACAGGGGGAGGAAGTGCAGACATTGTGCTTCCTGAGCCTCTGCACAGCAAGGGAGGGAGGGAGAGAGGGAGGTGGGAGGACTGCGGAATCATGGTTCATTGACAGGAGAAACCTGTCAGTGATTTATTCCACAATTGAGATGTGCAGCAATGGGATCACGACAGGATTGCAACAACATCATGCAGAACAGTTGTTATGGTCCTGTTGCAATCTACTCACTATCATGGTTTGGGAGCCAGCTGTGGAAAGGGCTTTAATCTTCAGAAATTGAAGTAAGTTGAGGACAAAGGGGGAAAGTGAAAGAAGACAGAACCTGGGATATTAGCAGATGAAAAAGTGCGATGATAGAGGACTTGCATTTCCAACTTCTTGCTATTTTTTCTTCCTCCTTCCCCTCTTGCTGCTTTCCAATGGCTACATGAACATTCATGCCATTTTTGTTACAATGAAGTGGCTGGATAGCAGTACATGTGAAAGGGATCTAGGAGTCTTCGTAGATCACAAGCTGAACATGAGTCAGCAGTGTGATGTGGCAGCCAAGAAAGCCAACGCGATTCTTGGTTGCATCAATAGGATTATGGTGTCTAGATCAAGGGAGGTAATGGTACCACTCTATTCTGCATTGGTTAGGCCTTATTTGGAATACTGTGTCCAGTTCTGGGCACCTCAATTCAAGAAGGATATCAACAAATTGGAACATGTCCAGAGGAGGGTGATCAAAATGATGAAGGGTCTGGAAGCCATGCCCTATGAAGAACGGCTTAGGGAGCTGGGTATGTGTAGTCTGCAGAAGAGAAGGTTAAGAGAGGACATGATAGCCATGTTTAAATATTTGAAGGTATGTCATGTTGAGGAGGGAGTGGGCTTTTTCTCTGCCGCTCCAGAGACTAGGGCCCTTTTCACATGCAGGGGGAGAAACGGGGCAGCGCATGCAGAAATGGAGCTTACCTGAATCTGGGTAACTCCGTCACCGCAAGGAGCAGCGCGCGTTCACCGCTCCACACTCCAATGCTGTCTGGCGGCGCCCAAAATGGCAGCTTCTGGCTTCCGGAGGCTCTCCGCCAACCGGAGAAGCTCGCCAGCCGGAAGCCCACCTCCCGGCAGCTCTGCAGGCACGTGCTTGCGAGCGCCTGCAAATCTACACAGGGCGCTACGACGGGGTAGAACGCTTGTGTTTAATAAAAACCACATGAAATGTGGTTTTTAAAAAACATGCGGTGCTACCCCTTACGGCTGCGTCAGGGCAGTTTGAGGTGTGGAACCTCAAATTTTAAACCGACCCTGTGGACTTCAAGGTGTAGACAACCTCCGGTCAAGGTCGTGCTGCGCCGTGTTATTTACCCCATGTGGAAAGGGCCTAGGACAAAGAGCAATGGATTCAAGCTCCAGGAAAGGAGATTCCACTTGAACCTCAGGAAGACCTTCCTGATGGTCAGAGCTGTCTGGCAGTGGAATGTGCTGCCTCTGAGTGTGGTGGCGTCTCCTTCTTTGGAAGTTTTTAGGCAGAGGCTGGATGGCCATCTGTTGGGAATGCTTTGATGGATGTTCCTACATAGCAGGAGATTGGACTCAATGGCCCCAGGGGTCTCTTCTAACTCTGTGATTCTATGATTCTATAAGTATCAGCACCTAAAAATGTAAAATATAATATAAATCCTCATTTTTCCAGCAATAATCTGTGATTTCAGTGTTGTGAAAATAGTGCTCCTCAGCGATAACAATGTTTTTACATAAGTTTTCCCCTTGCCCTGTATTCCTCTTGTTCTGGACTTGGAAACTAATACACACACACACACACACACACACGCACACACACATGATTCAGAAAAAGATGATAGTCTGGAAATCTGCTCACCCTCTGATTTTATAACATATCAGTGCAGCATTTATCTAATTCAGTAAATGGAACACAAACTTTTAGAGGTCAATGGCTTTTTAGAAGGCTATTTTGGAGAATGTCCATTTTTAAATTATTCCCAATGGTTGTTGTGATTCTGAACACTGTTGGGAAATGTGCTCTTGCCTGACTGTCTTATTCCTGCATGATAAAGTTCTGGTTCTGACTTAAAAACTTTACTCGCTTTACTAATGATCATTAGAGATGGGGATGAATCCAGAACCAGGATAGTTCAGAATACGACCGCTCCCAGTTTCCAGGGCCTCACACAATAACAAGTTGAAACCCCTCAGAATTTGCCTCTGGTCTGTAGCAGGATTTCTTCCCACTGCTAAACAGCCCCTGATGTTTAGCCATCTCAAGAAATATAACTTGCCCTTGATAAGTGGGAAGGAAGTAACAATTGGTAGAGACAGTTCACTTGAGGTAGAGATCTTGTCATTTCCCACTGGGGAGCAGAAGTTTATTGTTTCCTGTGCCTTCTGATTCAAAAATTCTGTTTCCAATGAGATCTGTAGCACCCAGTGTCCCCTTGTCAGATAATTGTTTTTAACTGAGAAGGGGAGGATGGGAAGGCACATTGTATATCTTCTATGTTTCTGGACAGTCTTAGAAAAACTTGAACATAAAATTTTCAAGCTTCCTCTGTGACAAATCAGAAAAAAATTACACAAGTTCTTTGCCTATTACTAATGATGCTAATTTGCTGCTGTTATAAAAGAGTATAATCTCAGTTCCCAGATTTGCTTGCTGTAGGCCAGGATTGGTGTGATAAGGCAAAACAGGGTCAAAATAGCATGACTACCCTAATTTAGCCATAGGATGCTGCCCTATGAGTTTATATATGGGCTGGTTGAAATTGCTTTTGTGAAACTCAATGGAAGTTTCCTAAAACCACAAATACTTGTGTAGAGGGAGAGGGGAGATCCAGTGCAGAGCAGCCTACTGAATGAGATGAACATTGGCCTTGGTAGGGGATTCCTAGACACCAAGTAGAGGCACTTTCCACAAGTCTTTCATCCATGGAAAGCAGACAGAACCCAATGAGTTTAGGTGCCTGTGAGAGGAAGGACTTTACACAGATAAGTTCACATGCATAGAATCAGGAACCATGCATGGCTGGGGTTCTTTATCTCTTGGTTTGGTTCGTAGCTCTTGTAAGTGGGGATCCAGTGGAAAATGACAGATCCGCATTGTCCCTGAGTACTCTTATGGAGGTATTCTCACTCATTACTTTTGTTCTAGAAGGAAATCTCTAGAAACAAGATCTTCAACCAAAATGATAAGTACGGATGGATGGCTCCTTTCCACAAATTCTTTTTGTCATTGTTGATTCATTCAATAAATGTGCAGGTACAACTGATTCACTTTACAGAATGCTGATGTCTTTCCTTGGGGCAGTGCTTCTGTTGTGTTGATATTGTGTCTTTCCGGTATTCCTTGCTAAGAAAATGTAATTTGTCCTTGTCATGAGTGATGATCTCATTGCTACTGAGAAATTGTTGTAAGTAATGAAGGTACACAAATATCACAGACCTTTCTGGACACTGCTTTGTTTTAAAAATTGCAGTAATTCAGAACCAGAAAATCCAAGAAAAAGTTGAAGGAGGAGAATTCTGTAAGCCTCTGGAGGGGAAAAGTTTGGAGATTAATTGTATACTTACAATTAAATGATTGTGGATCAATTGTGTACTTGAGTATCTAGGACCAAAGTAATTCAGGAGATTCACACACGTGTACATGTATGCTTACATATCGTTGGTACAGTAGAATTGATAGCTTTAGTACCTAAGGTTAATGAAATGAAATATCATACTGTTACCCTGATTTTTGGGGTCCCTTGGGGAACACCTCAACGTGGTCCACGTGATGGGGAGTGGAAACTAGCCAGAGGGCGAGCAACAGCAATATGAGAGGCAGGGTAACCTAGCGGTGTCTTTTTACCCAGTTTTTAAGGGGTCAGGCCAAGCCAAAAACCAAACAAAAATGTCCAATAAATGATTTTATTGAATGAAAGTCTCACTCAGCAGCACACTCACTCACACACTCACTCAAGACCTATTAAGCAGGCTGGACAACGACTAGAGCGCAACTGGCAGAAATCTCGACTCTTATCTGACAGGACAAGCTATAGAGAATTCCTTTATTCCTATGGAGTGGCAATAGATGCAGCGAAGAAGACTTTCTTCTCTGCACGTATTGCGTCTGCGATTTCTCATCCAGCAGAGCTGTTCAGGGTGGTAAGGGATTTGACTCAGTTACCCACTCCCCTGAACTCGTTGTTAGAACCTAATGTAGCTTGCTGTGATGTTTTGAATAATCATTTCGCAGATAAAATCTCTCAGATAAGAGCCGATTTGGATGCCGGTGTTATAGCAGAGGTTACAAATGAAGTGTCCGGCAACTCCGTGAATAGGATTATACTGGATCAGTTTCAGTCAGTGAGTACCGAGGACGTAGACAAGCTCCTTGGAAAGGTAAGGAGGACAACTTGCCCTCTTGATCCCTGCCCTTCATGGCTGGTTGTCCAGGGAGGAGTTGCGATTAAGACACACTTAAGATATGTTATTAATGCATCCTTCAGGGAGGGCAATTTTCCAGCTTGTTTAAAAGAAGCAATTATACGTCCGCTTCTAAAAAAGCTCTCCCTAGATCCCCTGGATATGAATAATTACAGACCAGTTTCCCATCTTCCATTTTTAAGCAAGGTGATCGAGAGGGCTGTTGCCCTTCAACTCCAAGCTGTCTTGGATGAAACAGATTATCTAGATCCATTTCAAACTGGCTTCAGGGCAGGATATGGAGTCGAGACTGCCATGGTCGCCTTAGTGGTTGATCTACGTCTGGGTATCGACAGGGGAAGTGTGACCCTGCTGGTACTCTTGGAGCTCTCAGCGGCTTTCGATACCATAGACCATGGTATCCTTCTGGAACGCCTGAGAGGGCTGGGGATCGCGGGCACTGCACTTCAGTGGTTCCGGTCCTATCTCTCGGGTAGATACCAGATGGTGATGCTTGGGGACAGCTGCTCCTCGAAAAAGAGCTTAAATCTGGCATCCCTCAGGGCGCCGTCCTGTCCCCAATGCTATTTAACATCTACATGAGACCGCTGGGAGAGATCATCAGGAGGCATGGAGCAAGGTGCTATCAGTACGCTGATGACACCCAGATATATCTCTCCATGCCTCGGATAATAGCATTGACTAAGGGTGGCATCTCGCCTCTAAATGAATGCCTTGAAGCAGTAATGGACTGGATGAGGAAAAACAGACTGAAGCTGAATCCAGATAAGACGGAGGTACTTGCTGTCAAGGGCCCTAGCCCAGGTATGGAGGTTTGTCAACCAGTTCTAGACGGGGTCACACTTCCCCTGAAAGACTGTGTCCGCAGCTTGGGGGTGCTCTTGGACTCATCGCTTCAGATGACAGCTCAAATTGATGCGGCAGCCAGGAGCGCCTGCTATCAGCTTCGGCTGATACGCCAGCTGCGCCCCTTCCTGGACTTGGAACACCTAAAAACAGTGGTACATGCGCTGGTAACTTCACGGCTTGACTTCTGCAATGCGCTCTACATAGGGCTACCCATGTGCTTAGTCCGGAAACTTCAATTAATTCAGAATATGGCAGCCAGGTTGGTCACCGGAAGATCTAAAACTGACCACATAACACCTATATTGAAGTCTTTACACTGGCTGCCTATTAGTTTCCGGGCACAGTACAAGGTGTTGGTTTTTACCTTTAAAGCCCTTCATGGCTTGGGGCCAGCCTACTTGCGGGATCGCCTTCTCCCATATAATCCACCCCGCACATTAAGGTCCTCTGGGAGGATCTACTGCAGCCAATCAGAACTAGGTTGGCTGCGGTTACCCAGAGGACCTTTTCTTGAGTCGCTCCCAGGTTATGGAATGGCCTGCTGGAGGAGACCCGGCACATTACCAGTCTTGACTGCTTTAAAAAAGCAGTCAAGACTGTTTTCTTCCGACAGGCCTTCTCAGACTAGTGTTCCACTGCCTCTCGTCAATTGTCCCTTTGTTTTTAATTGTTTTTAATTGTTTTGTTTTTAACTTTTAGTTTTAATTTTATTTTAATCTGTTTTAATAGTTGGTGTGTTGGGGGGATGGTAGGGTTGGTGAGTGGGGAGGGTGGGCTACATTTTGATATTTTAATATTTATATGTTTTGTAATGCCGCCTCGATCCATTTGGGAGAGGCGGGATAGAAATAAATTTTATTATTATTATTATTATTAAGAAGCAAAAGAGAGGAAACTGGACAGGGGAATATTGAAGAGGTTGTAGCTGGGGCAATACTGCACCTTTTCCTGAAGTCCTTGGTCCAGGAAAAACAGCGGAGAAGTGGGACTCAGCACGGAGAGGGCTGAGGGGATTACTCAATGGATGGAGAAAAGGTCTGCAGGGATGACCAGGAGTGATCCAAAGAAACGCTCAAAAACTGGGACTATTTGTAGAGGAAAAAGTACCTGGAGGGCTAATCCTTTCCTGAGGAGAACAATGGGTGTTGCAACGAGAGAGAAGCTCCACAATGGTAACTTCCTTTGCGTGATGAGATTCCAAGGTGTTGCCAAAGTCTCAGGATCTTCAGCTGCATTTGGTTGCGGTGTGACTTTATGTAAATGGTCCTCACCTGATAGGATATTTGCTCAACTTGGGGCAAACACGCTAATCCCCTCAAGTTGGCTTCTCAGGGGCTGAGGACTCTTTGTTTATTGTGGGTTTGCACAGCTTGAGGTCTCCTGGGGCTACGTGACTGGGGATTTTACTGGCCTGACCTGGTTTTCGATCATTCAACTGTTGCTGCCTACGTGCACATCCGGGCAACCTCTCAGGCACATGGAATCATATTTTAATATCAAAATTGTAGACCCCAGGATAGGATTTTTCCAGTGGAGTAACAATACCCTCCATCATTTCATAGATGAAAATCAGGATACATATTGTTGAACAATACCAGAGTGTGGCTGAAAGGGTGTGGCTAGGCAAAAAGAGGGCAAAAGCTATTAAGGAGAAAGAAAAATACTATTTTAAGCAGGATCCCAGGAATTTATATATTTAATTTAGGAAAGCCTGAGGGAAAAAAGAAGAAAAAGAAAAAGTCAATATCAATAATACAGTCCTTTCTTTGTGAATGTATATATACAGTGTGGTTAACAATAACTATAATGTGAAATAATACATTATTATAAAATCAAAGTAGCTTTATCAAGCATTGGTCAAAATTACAATTTTCTTTAACATCCATGGTCACCAGGGATCATAGAATCATAGAAATGTAGAGTTGGAAGAGACCACAAGGGCCATCCAGTCCAACCCCCTGCCATGCAGGAAAACCCTCAAAGCACTCCCGACAAGTGGCCATCCAGCCTCCGCTTAAAAACCTCCAAAGAAGGAGACTCCACCACACTCTGTGGCAGCACATTCCACTGCCGGACAGCCCTGACCGTCAGGAAATTCCTCCTGAGGTTCAGGCGGAATCTCCCCTCCTGCAGCTTGCATCCATTGCTCCTTGTCCTGGTCTCAAGAGCAGGAGAAAACAAGCCCACTCCCTCCTCGACATGACATCCCTTCAAATATTTAAACATGGCTATCATGTCCCCTCTCAACCTTCTCTTCTGCAGACTAAACATACCCAGCTCTCTAAGTCTGTCCTCATACGGCATGGCTTCCAGGCCCCTCAACATTTTGGTTGCCCTCCTCTGGACCTGCTCCAGCTTATCCATATCCTTCTTGAATTGGGGTGCCCAGAACTGGACACAGTATTCAAGATGAGGTCTAACCAATGCAGAATAGAGTGGTACCAATACCTCCCTCGATCTAGACACCATACTCCTATTGATGCAACCAAGAATTGCGTTGGCCTTCTTGGCTGCCGCATCACACTGCTGACTCACGTTCAGCTTGTGGTCTATGAAGACTCCTAGATCCCTTTCACACGTACTGTTAGCCAGCCACGTGTCCCCCATCCTATATTTCTGCATACCATTTTTTCTGCCTAAGTGTAGGACCTTACATTTCTCTCTGTTGAAGTTCATTTTGTTAGCCTTGGCCCAGCTCTCCAATCTGTCCAGGTCCTTTTGAATTTTGATCCTGTCATCAGGTGTATTAGCAACCCCTCCCAAATTGGTGTCATCTGCAAATTTGATCAGCGTGCCCTCTATTCCTTCATCCAAGTCATTAATGAAGATATTGAACAGCACCGGGCCCAGGACAGAACCCTGTGGCACCTCGCTAGTCACTTCTCTCCAGGATGAGAATCTGCCATTGGTGACCACCCTTTGGGTACGGTCAGTCAACCAGTTACAAATCCACCTGACAGTAGCTCTGTCCAGCCCACATCTTACTAGCTTCTTTGCAAGAATGTCATGGGGAACTTTGTCAAAGGCCTTACTGAAATCAAGATATACTATGTCCACAGCATTCCCTTCATCTATCAAGCAAGTAACTCTATCATAAAAAGAGATAAGATTAGTCTGGCATGACCTATTTTTGAGAAACCCATGTTGACTTTTCGTAATTACGGCATTGTTTTCTAAGTAATTAGAAACTGATTGTTTGATGATTCGCTCCAGGATCTTTCCAGGTACTGATGTCAGGCTGACTGGGCGATAATTATTTGGGTCCTCTTTTTTTCCCTTCTTGAAGATGGGGACAACATTTGCCCTCCTCCAGTCTGCCGGAACTTCTCCGGTCCGCCAAGAGTTTTCAAAGATTATAGCAAGAGGTTCCGCAATGACCTCTGCTAGTTCTTTTAAAATCCTAGGATGCAATTCATCTGGCCCTGGAGACTTGAATTCATCCAGTGTGGCCAGGTATTCCTGTACTACCTCTCTATCTATTCTGTGCTGCATTTCCCCCACTTCCTCACCTGCTCCCCAACCGCCAGGTTGCGTGTTTTTATCCTTTTGGGAAAAAACTGAGGCGAAGAAGGTGTTGAGGAGTTCTGCCTTTTTTCTTCCTCCTGTTATTAATTCACCATCTTCCTTGCGCAGTGACCCTATCGTCTCCTTCTTTTTCCTTTTGCTGCGGACGTATTTAAAAAAGCCCTTTTTATTGTTTTTAATGTCTCTGGCCAGCCTAAGTTCGATCTGTGCTTTAGCCTTTCTGACCTTCTCCCTACATCTCCTGGCTACTTGCTTATAATCTTCTTTGGTGATTTCCCCCTTCTTCCATTTCCTGTACATGTTTTTCTTAATACTTAGCTCAGCTGAGAGCTCTTTAGTCAACCATTCCGGTTTGTTCAGATGCCTTCCATTTTTCCTCCTTAATGGCACAGTTTTAGCCTGTGCCTTCAGTACCTCCCTTTTAAAGAACTCCCATGCATCCTGAACTCCTTTCTCATTGACTATTCTTGACCACGGGATTTCAGCCAGCAGCTCCTTCAGTTTACAGAAGTCTGCTTTTTTAAAATCTAAGACGAATGCCTGGCTACACTTGCCTTCTCTTCCCCACTGAATGCCAAATTCTAATAGGGCATGGTCACTCTCTCCTAAAGATCCAACCAGTTCTACGTCATTAACAAGGTCTTCCCTGTTGGTCAGGATCAGATCCAGAATATTTGATCCCCTTGTCGCCTCTTCCACCTTCTGGACCATGAAATTGTCTGCAAGACAAGCAAGAAACTTGCTGGACCTTGCCGCCTTTGCAGAGTTTGACTGCCAACATATATCTGGGTAGTTGAAATCTCCCATTATTACTGTATCTCTCCTTTTTGAATGTGTTAATATCCAACTGTTTCATCCTCACTTGAAAAGATGAATAATTTCTGTAGTTTGCTGTAGTCTGTAGTTTTCTCCCACCTGTGGACCTCACAAAAAGAGAGATGGCAACTCTAATTTAGCACTAACATGGTTAAATACATAGAGATTCAGTGTTATACTTTAAAGGGTTAAGTATTAAAAAGCCTATGCTTGGAGAGATGAGTCTGTTGATTTTAAATTTCTCCAATATTTGGAGAAGTTCATTCCATTCTCACATGAAAAGTGAGGACATATTTGTACATTTTTATTAAAAAATGAATCAAAATGAGATTTGCATCCAACTCTAGTTGAAAGCTATGCAAAATATCAGGGGATTTTTTTTAGGAAGCGGTCTGAAAAAGAAGTATCACCTACCAGGAACTCTGGAAGACCTGGTAAAGTTGCTGGAGCTGGTTTAGCTCCTACCAGTCCCTTTAGGAGAACTCCCACAGGTTGTCTGGTAAGCTTGAACTGAGAACTGAGAACTTTTTTAATCAAGAGGGATTCTCTACTAGAACAAATTGGAACAGAGAAAGGTGCAGGTTTTCCCCCCAGTAATTTTAAGGAACACAGAAATTACTTTGAAGATGACCTTCTGTGGAAGCTCATTATTTTGGATCTTTGTCTATAAGGGTAGCTAGCTGCCACTTGCCATATGTTGCTGATGCAAAGCAAACAAGGATGCTTGTTGCTTCCTTGTGAAATATAGTAGTGAGTTGATTAGTAGCTCCTTTCTTGCTGGTTGTATTTCAGAGCTTTAATTTTGTATAAGAAAAATATTTCACCTTTGTGCAAGATTGCATGTATACTATTTTCCTGCAACTTGAAACTTAATTGTTGGTCAGTGTAGTTGGATTCTGTGACTAAAACACAGATAGTCCAAAGATGAAATGATAAATATTCACCATTTCTTTTTCAATTTTGAAGAAAACCTTACTTTTTTTTAGCCATCCATGAATGTGTAATCTACCAATGATAACTTCATGCAAATCGTTTTAGGGACAGATGAGTAAGTTCTATCCCTAGCTCATCATATTGAATTCACTTCTTATTTCTTTTATCTCTATGTTTTCTCTCTTTCCCCAGCCTTTTGTAATGTATCTGTAATGAATTTGTCCTAGAACAAATCAAATTTTAACTCTCGTTAGAGGCCAAGATGACTAAACTGAGGCTGTTGTACCCTGGCCATAGCATGAGAAGATATGACTCACTAGAAAAAACAATAATGTTTGGTAAGCTAGAAGGCAGTAGGAGAAGAAGACTGCATTACAGATGGATACACTCAATCAGTCATGTCCCTGAATCTGCAAAACCTGAACAGGGTGGTTGATGATAGGGTGACTTAGAGATCTCTCATTCATAGGGCTGCCATAAGTTCAAGCTGACTTCATGGCAGTTAACAATGATTAAACTGTGTGAAGTACGCTTTGCAAATTATCTTCAGTATTTGTTTGCTATTTGGCAGCAAAATCAGTAGAGCTCTTCATATGGATATTTTTGTTACTCTGTCTATAACTTTTATTGTTAACCTATGAATGAGGTCCTTGTATAATGGAATTATTTGTCTGTCTTGGTTTTGTACCTTCATTAACTGTATGTGCATGTAAGCTGTCTGTCAACTTATGGTGATCCCATGAATTTCATAGGGTTTTGTTAGGCAAGGAATATTCATAGGTGGTTTTGCCAGTTCCTTCCTCTGTCATATAGCCTACAGCACCTCGTATTTGTTAGCAGTCTCCCATCCAAGCACGTGCCAAGGCTGACCCTGCTTAGCTTCCAAGATCAGACAGGATCTGGTACCCTTAGGGTATTTAGGCTCCATCTTCATTACCTACTTAATACCAATACTGAGAAGTTTTTCATTTCTGGTTATTTCAGTTCTTGTAGGACAATAATCATCATGCCTCCCCCACTTCTTCCTCCTCTCCACCTTGCCAATCTGGAGATCACATTTAGATGTGATACTCCTAAGACATTTTTAAGGATAATATTAGTTTCTGCTTAGAGTTTCTTCACCAGCAAAGTTAGTTATGGATGATGATGTTGCTTACTGCTTTGATCCCATTCTATGCAGTCAGGAGGTAACCAAAAGGAAACCTGGCAAAACCATATACTTTGCTGAATGCTGGCTGTCAAGAATCACAGCATGTACCAAGATGAGAGTGCAAACAGTGCCTTTTCATCAATGTGGAAGAGTCTTGGAGCATTCACAAATGCTTGCCAGTATGTATTAATGCCCAGAGTGTGCCAACCAGCAGGTTCCATCTAATCCTGCTGTTGTGTAATGAATAAGATTATCGAGCACGAGAAGTGAACCTCAGGAGATGAAAAGTAAAACAGGCTAACTACCACTAAATATAGACCAAAACTTGTGGAGGTCCAGTTTTGTTAGAGTAGGTAACTTGCTGAGTCTACTTTGGAGCATGGTTTCCTCTCCTGCTTGCAATATGGTACCAACTTAAAGATATAAATGGATGGATCTTTCTACTTATGGCCCATGCCAGTTTCACATGTGTTGATACATCCTGTTTCCCAATTAGGCCATTTCTGCACTGGGAATTTAAAATGGTGCAGAGTGACCTCCAACGGAGGTCTTCTGCACAGTAGAGTGGACTGGGGTGGACTACTTTTTGTAGTTCCACACCTCAATCCATGCAGGAGCGACCGGAACTAGCCACATGGCATGTTTTTTAAAAACCTCTTTTTAGAGGTTTTTAAAAAGCATGGAGCGCGCAGCCCCGTGCTGCTCTGTCATCCGGCTGTGAAGCAGATTTGCAGGCGCGCGCAAGTGCGTGCCTGCAGATCTTCCAGGGGCGGGCTTTCGGCTGGCGAGCTTCTCCGGTTGGCGGAGAGCCTCCACCAACCGGAAGCCGCCATTTGGGATGCCGGAGGACTGCAGGGCAGTGAACTCACGCTATTCCTCATGGCAATGGACTCACCCGGCCGGAAAACAATGCTAGTAAGCTCCGTTTTCGGGTGCCCCCCCCACATGTGGAAAGGGCCTTAATCTGCACCTTTAAAAAAAAAGTCCACCCCAAATCACATTATGTATTTCTGAATGAAAATCTAACAAAATAGTCATTTGAAACATGCATTTTCCATTCCAAATAAGAATTTCTAAACATCCACTAGAATCCAGTTAGAGCATGCCACTCGTTTAATTTTATTTATTTATTTACTTGATTTATATCCCACCTTTCTCCTAAAGTGGGACCCCAAACTGTTATGTGAACAGTTGCACTTTTCCCATCTCCACACTGCCACAGGGGTGGTAAAGGAAGCTGGACAAAATCATTGTTGTTGTGATAGACTGCTGGATCCAAGCAACTTATTTCTCCCATGCCTACCATCTGGAGGAAAGGAGCAGGATTTTTTGAGGCTGGCTTGAATAATCACCTGCCCCATGCTGAAAAGCCAACACTGGAGAAATAGGCTGATTGGAAGTTGCAGACTTTGCCTTCTTATGCCAACAACTTTGTCAGCCTTCTTTTACCATTGTTGCTCCTGAGGCCTTTTTTCTCCTGCCACTGCCACTTATGTCAGCAGAGTTACACAACAGGTTCTCAGCTGTTTTTCTCCAGGTACAAATTTCTAAATGTGTTTTACCCACAGCTCAAACTTATTTCCTCAGGCTCGCAGCAATAGATTTGCATTACAATCCCAGGCACACCTACTTAGAAGTAAATCTCATTAAGTTCAGTGAAATTTGCTACCAGGTAAACTCTTCAGGCTGTAATGCTGTCTATGGAGACCTTTACCTTGGTAAATTGAATCAATAGTTAAGAACACAGTGACCTAGTAGTCAAGAACAAGGTGACTTTCTTTTGAAAAGTGAGGGACTGAGGAGGAAGAATGTTGATGAGATTCACAAAATGAATGAACATTTTTGACAAATCCAAAAAATATAATAAATATATAAAAATATAATTTTCCTGTAAATATGCACAATAGGCATGAAGAACTGCAAGAGAAGCTAGGTCCATTAAAAAACCTAGCTTATGTGTATATCTCTATGGTTAGCTACTAATGATTTACAATATCAGTGTTTGTTTTTCATGTCCATTTTAAAAATATTTCATCTCAGCAAGATTGGAAACTGTGTTTTATACTGAATCAATCACTGGTCTCTCTCATTCACTATTGTCTGTATTATACTTACTGACAGCAGTTCTCTGGAGTTTCAGAGAACAACCTTTCCTAATCCTACTGAGAGATGTTGGGTACTGAATCTGGGATCTTTTGTACAAGCTGCTTGTTCTGTACATTAGAGATGCACTCATTCCCTAAAGAATTTGTTAAATCTGTACCTAAACTGTTACATATCTGCCATCTTCTCTCTTTATTAGATGAAGTATAATGTTGCTTACTATGAAACTACAATATCCAGATCAACTCAGAGCTCAGCAAGGTAACACAAGTCCTATTTAAATTTGAACTGGATTATTAGAGTGTGTGCTCCACCTGGGCCTACTTCCCTTGAAGACTCTTTGGATATTGCAGTTGATCCTTCACAGACTATATTTGTTAACCTTTCTTTCCCAGCTCAGTTCAAAGTGTTGGTGACCCTGAAAGTCCTAAATGAAAACTAAATGAGGCCACCTCCACCCATAAGAGCCAACTCACAAGTTAAATCTAAGATACAACAGAAAGGTTATTCTTTGTTCCCCTGGAAGCAAGGAATGGCCTTCTCAATGGCTGCACCTAAATGGTAAATATTTTTGCCCTGGGAAGCTGGATTGGCTTTGTGTGTGTGTGTGTGTGTATGCACTTTACTGTTTATAGCTGTCAGCCCAAACTAGCAGAACTCATCATGGAGATCACCATAGCTGCAGAATGTACATTTATAACTAGGTGACTGAACACAGGAGATATTCAATGCTTGAGACTGATCTAAATGTATTGGCAGTTACACATCACTACAAGTTTTCCTTTGCAGGAAGGATTTCCTTCCAAGTTGTATCAATTCCATTTTAGCATAATCTGTCTAGAGGAGGGTGAACAAGACAGTGAAAGTTCTGGTAACCAACCCCTATGGTGCCAGTATGAAAGAGCTGGCTATATTTAACTTGAAGAATATAAAATTTAGAGGTGATAAACTAGTCCTTTGAGGCTGCCAGTTGAAATAAGGAAGGGAAGGACAGAAATCAATGGATTCAAATTGCAAGAAAAGAGGTTCTACTTAAACATTAGAAAGAACTTCCTGAAAGTGAGAGGTTTTTTTGCAAGTGGAATGAACTGCCTCAGAAGGTTGATTCTCCTTCAGTGGAGGTCTTTAGTGGCTGGATGGGCATCTTTTAGAGTGCTTTAGGCCCTTTCCACACAGTGTGGCTGCCCCACAGTTGGGATGTGATGGTAGTGCTCCATGGGTCGTGTTTCTGTACGACATTGTCACTGTCCTGCCACCATCTTGTCCCCTGTATCGTGTGCGTGCGGTATTTGAAAAACAGGAAAAATCTGTTTTACACCAACCATGTGCAGCGCTGCTGCCTTCCTGGCCATGCAGAACAGTGGAAGTGTGCTGGTGACACTTCCTTCTCCAGTGCAGCAATGGCAAGTGTCTGGCTGCGCTGCAGAAGGAAGAGGCGGGGCCCGTGTGCTCCCTTCTGCAGCGACTTGGCAAGGTGCGGAGGGGAGCATTCCTGGCACATTCCCTTCCCAGCCAGAGCTGCAATGAAATGACATGCTGGACCATCATCTTATGGAAATGGACATTGTTGTGTATTCCTGCATAGCAGAGGGTTTAATTAGATGGTTGTTGTAGTTTGTTCATTTCTATGATTCTACAAGATGCCTTTGACTGTGAAATCTCATTGTTCAGGTAGTATCAATCAAGAATGAAAGGACACTGACTTGAAACTGTTTTATGTTTATTAATGTTTTCATTTAGTAAAACCAAACCAAACCAAGGTAAAATAGCACAGGCAATAATGCCATGCGGATATACCGATAATCTGTTCATCCATGATGACTTATTTGAAGACAGGGATATCTTGGCACAAATTACAATTCTCATTCTAGAAGACTTCAGCATTCCATTAAAAAGGAGAACCTTTCAGTTTCCTTGGGTATGTTTTTGAAAACAACGAATCATACACAGAGCTGGAGAGGTAAATCAAAAGCAAATCCAAGGCTCTTCCATCCTTTAAGAGGGCGGGTTTGCTCTGTACAAGGATTAACTCTAATTCATTTATGTCTGCTCAGTAGGATTGAATAATCGAATGGCACTGAAAGCAACCCACTTTTTCTATTTCTAAAAACACCTAAACTTCAGCTATATTTATCTAGAAAGTCTATACAATAGGGCTTCACTTGACCACCTTATATTAATATTTATTGGGGTGTGTAGAAGCTGATATTATGATTAACTGCTCTCCTCAGTCTTTATTATCCATTTTCATGCCCATCTTGTTACCAGACTGACCTGAGAGTAATTTAGTTCCAAAAATCCCTCTATCTTTTATACCATATGCTTTTCTATACACTGCTGTCTCAAGCAAATGGATGGCACATGGACAGTGCTAGTGTAAAATGTTTTTATGCATTATTTCTCATTACCAGTGACTGGTTGTTGTGCATGTTTGCTCCTTGACAGAGCAACCCTGATTAATCCTTTGTCATCTCACTTTTCAGCTGCTTTTAAAATTTCGCAGTTTTTTCTCCCTTCTCCTTCTTTGGAGTCTCTCTCTCTCTCTTTATTTTTTTTTAACAGAGGCTAGACAGCCATTTATTGGGAATGCTTTGATTGTGTATTCCTGTGTGCCAGAGGGTTAGACTCAATGATCCAATCTTCCAGCTCTATGATTCTTCCTTTGTCCTCAACTTACTTCCTTTGCAACAAACTAAGTGCAAAATGCAAAATGAGCACACTCAGGCCCTTTCTGTACCAGGCAATTAGAATGGGGCAGTGTGTCCTCTCACGGAGGTCGTCTGCACCTTGGAGTGGACTAGGAGTGGACTACTTACTGGAGATCCGCACCTCAGTCCACTCCAAAATGACCCCAAGTCATCCTCCAGCATGTTTTCTAAAGACCGCAAAAAATAGGTCTTTATTTTCCTGGAACGCACCATTGAGTTCCTGCCCCCTTGTGCAGATTCACAGGCTTGCACCAATGCGAGCCTGTGATCTGCAGAGGGCGGGCTTTAGGTGTGGTGAGCTTAAGCGGTTGGTCGGGATCCATGACCAACTGGAAGCCACCATTTTGGAAGCCGGAAGCCGCCTTTTTGGAAGCCGGAAGCCGCCATTTTGGAAGCTGGAGCAGTGCAGATCTACGGACCTCGCACTGCTCAGATTCTCCCTGGACCAAGGAGGAGCCCTGCGGAAGGGCTTCAGGGACAGTCCGCATTGCTTCGGACCCCAGAAGAAGCGGTAGGTAACGGCATGGAGCAATTCCCTCGCCTTGTGCGGAAAGGGCCTCAGTTAGCTACCTCACTGCAGATGGAGGAGAAGATTAGGGTAGAATCTTGCCCTTTATAATATTCTCAGACAAAAAGAAGCTTCTGCAGCCTTTACTAGCTTATGTGTTCTCCCTTGTTAATAAACTCTGCTGTCCTAAACACAATAATGTTTTTGGCTATATGTGTCCTGCTTCTCATCTATGAAATGTTGGAGGGTATG
This sequence comes from Iguana delicatissima, assembly GCA_948472985.1. Lineage (NCBI taxonomy): Eukaryota > Metazoa > Chordata > Lepidosauria > Squamata > Iguanidae > Iguana > Iguana delicatissima. The sequence goes on from CAOKZL010001849.1 coordinate 271,426, forward strand.
TAATCTTCAGAATGGTCAGTTTCAGACCTAGAGTTTATGAGATGGAACAGTTTCATGATATACTTCTTGAGCTAAATTCCTCCTATCTGTATTTCATATATTAAAAAATAAATCCTGCACTATGGTGTACTGTGCTAAGAGCTTCACTTTTTCCACATAATGATGGCAAGCAGAAGCAGACCAAATCTGCCAGCACTGAGCAACCAAAGTTTTCCTTCCTGCATGACTTTTGAGCCTGTGACTTGCTTCTTCCTGCTGTCACCCCCTACACCAACATAGTTAACACCTCTGTAGTAAATCAGCAAGATTCTGGCAAAAATATTTATATGCTGCTTGTATCCAAGGTTCTCAGGACAGTACAGGCAGCAACATAACTTTAAAACAATTAACAGAACAAATTGGAACTATTTACGCACTATATATCAAAACGGAAATCCAGAACTAATTAGATTGTGGTTACTGGATCCCAAAAGTCTTGGTGAAAAGTCAAGATGGTACTTCACAATTGGGCCATTACAACAAAAAAAGTCTCTCTCCTGTATCTCCACGGACTGTGTTTCTCCTAGTGGTAGGTCAGAGAGAATTTTTTTCCTGGCTGTTCTTAATGATCAAACAGGTATCTATCCATAGGGAGAGGCTGTCCTTCAAATGTTGCATCCCAGGCCATCTAAGGGTTCAAATGCTTTAAGCAGTACCTTGAACTTAAACCGGAGCGGTATTGGCAGCCAGTGCAGTTCATTTAAACCCAACTCTTAAGTATCAAACTGGTCCTAGAAGGATAATGCTATAATCATGGGTTGCTATGACGACAGCTATGGATAATAGAGAATTCTGTTAATTTTTTGATACAATTTCCAAAATTAAAATTCTTTCTTTCTTTCTTTCTTTCTTTCTTTCTTTCTTTCTTTCTTTCTTTCTTTCTTTCTTTCTTTCTTCTCCTCCTCCTCCTCCTTCTCCTTCTTTTAAAAAAACCTGTATATCACAGAAAATGAAACAAACAGATTTGCCTGTCCAGGCAGAGGGCATTGAGTGCTCTGCTATGAAAGGCTTGCATTTAAATCCTTGTAGATTCAACCATATTCATGGTGCTGAATTAGAGTTGCTACCTCTTTTTTTTTTCTGTCTTCAATAGCTAGATATCAGGCATGTACAACATGGTTGTTCCTTATCAGCAATAGCTGTATTTGTTCAATTTTCCCCGGGGTGGGGGGGGGGGTAGGGAAATGGTTGAGAATTCCACTCAATTCATTTTTGAACATAAAAGATTCACTAATATCACTGTAAGCGGGATTAAAAATAGAGGTTTTTTTTTTTAAAAAAACAACAACCCATGGATATGAGGAAACATGAAATTAACAGATGTATCCAGCCCCATTGGCCCTTTCCCTTTCCCTCATTTGGTGATAAAAGACCAAATATCACCTAGAATGAAGAAATAAGATTCTTCTGGGAGATATCATGATAGCCATCATGGCAAATATATCAGGATTCCTTGTTTAAGCCCAGCAAAAGAGAATTTTAAAATGCATGAAACTGAATTACTAGGAAAGACTACAGAGTTTTCAATAGTGCAGAGTCTGTGATTTATCCATTGGGTTTCCTAAACAATACCAGAGAGGGTGGATGATTGCCACTGGTGGGGGAAAGGGTGCCAAGAGGAAGGGTGATGGTATTCTTTACTCCTTGATGTGTTTTGTCCCTCTGCACTTGAGTTAAGGAAACACATTTTTAATGTTCAGGTTCTGCAAAGAAGGTTCCGTAGCAGAATGTGACCTGAGTTTGGCCTTCAGATTACAGGAGACACTCTATCCTTTTGCTGCAGAGAGAACTATATGAAATTATTAATTCATTATTACTCAAAGAGAGGGAGAACTCATTGCTTGAGGCAGTGGTTCTTAACCTGTGGGTCCCCAGATGTTTGTGGACATCAGCTCCCAGAAGCCCCAGCCACTATGGTCAGTGCTCAGGGCTTCTGGGAGCTGAAGTCCAAAAACATCTGGGGACCCACAGGTTGAGAACCACTGGCTTGGGGTGAGGGAGAACTCATTGTGGGTGACAGCTGCAAGCACACTAGCTTACATATCATAAGGAACCTGTCATGCAGGAATACACAATTAAAGCCCTCCTGAAATATGGCATCCAGCCTCCAAATACTTCCAAAAAGGGATAGTCTGACACCCTCTGAGGTAGTCTTTGTCACTGTTGAGCAGCTTTTACAGTCAATAACTTTTTGCAGACATTTAAACGGCATCTCATTTCTTGTAATTTGAATCCATTGATTCATGTTCTAGTCTCTGGAGAGGCAGAAAACAAGCTTGGTTCATCTTCTTCATCACATTCCTTCAGGTATTTAAATATGGATATCATATCACCTCACAATCTTCTCTTCTTCAAGCTAAACATGCCCAGCTCTCTAAGTCATTCCCCACAGGGCTTGGTTTCCAGACTTTTGCCATCTTGGTCACCGTAACCTTAACACGTTCTTTTCTGGTCTGACAGTCAGAACGTGAGTTTATCTGCTGAGCAGGCATTATCTGCTGAGCTGTCTGGAGTCTTTTGGAGATCCTCTGTTCCAAGAGCAGAAAAGGGAATGAGGTGTCATGTATCTTTCACATGTCAAGGAAACTTCTGTTGACCATAGTAGATGAATGGGTTAGACTTTATTGCATCTATCACTCACAAACCCAGGAGCTCACAACTACATAGTGCTTTTCTTCTTAGGTTATCAAAACTTTATCTTAAGTGGAGTTTTGAATATTTTCTTCATTTGTACTGTCAAATGAACTACACTTTCCCTTCTAATATCAGGAAACTTTGGATAAAATGTTATCAGTTGTTCTCAACATCAGCTCTAGATTTAATAAAGTACAGTGGCCCTTCTCTTACCATAATCTCTGCACACAGGAATGCAAAGTTGCACAAAGCTGTTGCATCTCATTATAGTCAATGGGTGCAGTAGGTAAGGTATGTGCCCGCACTGGCATGGGCATGTGTATATCATGCCCATTGACTATAATGGGATACAATGCTTCCTGTTTTTTGTTTTACAGAGGGGTTTCTGGAACAGAGCTCCTACATATATGGTGGGCAGACTGTGTAAGTCAATTCTATGCTTTCAGAGGTACATCAGTCTATTAATAGCTCTCTGCACAAAGATAAATGCTTTCCTTGTTGAATCCACTGGGTTGCCATGCCATGGGATTTTTAAAAAGGCAAACCCTAACCTTTGGAGCTGTATACATGGAGGAACATGCCCTCTTAGCGATTATCAAGACAGTTGAAATAACTGTATTTAGTTTATGTTTTAATAACAGATGGTCACTTGATATAGGCACTAACTTTGTACCGTAGCCCATGGCAATCATAAGATGAAAGCAGCTGCATATTTCCCTTTTTGAAAAGTCAAATGTTGGATGCACTTATTTGTTTTTCACAAAGAAGATCAAATTAGTAGCCTAACTATTTTTCCCCCGGCAGGGGAGCTGAAACTCAAGTACTCCCCCTTAGTTCCTGCCTCCATTGCCTCTTCATCTCCTCAAACTGGAGAGTATAATTTGGCTGGATTTCCTGTAGAAAAGTATTTTCAAATAAATAAACAGTGGCAAGTGGAAATGCTGTAATAACAATAATAACTCTCATCATAATGAGTTAATGAGTTAAACATACCAAGGTCCAGATTTGTTGTGTGGCACAAAACTCTCTTTTAAACTACATGAGTTGCTTTTGGTCAAAGCAAGCCCAGAGGAGATGAAGCAAGCTCATGCTTCCACTTATATTGGCAGTGTACTAACAACAGTTTAACATCTGTGTGGTGAAATCACAGGATTTTTTCTGCTCCTAGCTATAAAGCTGGAAAGAAAGCATTTGTCATTAACCAAAAGATCCCAACACAACACAGCAACCAAGTGGCAGACCTGAACTTGGCAAAGGCTTTTTTGGGGGGGGGCGGGGTTACTACAACTCTTAGGACCCTTTTGCTTGCCTGCTTGCTTGCTTTCTTCTGTCAAACTCACAGCTGAAAACAATAAAATAATGAAGGCATTTGGATTCATTTCAATTAATTTGAAAAATAGGTGTAACTGATATTATTAATTAGAAGAATAATCTAGGGAAATGCCTGGGTGAAGAGCTGAATCTTCAATTGATAGCAGAAGCATCCAGCACTGGAAGGTGGCCTAAACTTGGTGGCAATGCTGACTGGAAGTTGTAGTCCAAAAAGGCAATTTCCCCAAGCTCTTGACAGCAGCAATGGCAGATCTAAACCTAAACCGTGTTGCTAGTCTCA